>QRFB01003663.1:747-30343 GCA_008931105.1 Oenanthe javanica
CCGTGCATTTCATAGTCTCACTCAAACAAGAGGCCAATAATATCACTCCTAAAATTAGGAGGATTAAATCCCATCTAGATCATTCATATTTCTCATACGATTCATAATATACCCAATGTCCACTTTTATCATCACCCGGTCAAAGGTAACTTTTAATGTAATCAAAGTATATTAATTTTTGCATAGAAATATAATGATTTCAGGTCTAAGGATTATTACACCATTATCACAGTGAGAATTACTTATGATACTTATTAACATGTAGAAACTCACGGCGGGTCATTCCAGTGTCATACATTGTGACATGCACTTATGTTCTTGACTTTAGTATCACCGTACCTATGACCAATGAGATGTGATCATCTGTCAACAAACATACTAGTCTTTCTGCATTATTATTGTCTTTGAATAATAATACTCGACTAGGAAATTTTAGGAATAAGATATTATTCATATAATCTCATTTTAAGGTCACATACTTAAAGATATATAATACGTATCAAAATTCCAAGGACATTTATTATGCTTTCAATTTATTACGCAGTAAATAAAACATAATAAATAAATAATAATCAATAAAACATAATCCTTAATAATAAATATTTTCCTTAAAATATAAAAAGTATTGTCTCTAGAGCACAATTACTAACAATCTCCCACTTGCACTAGAGCCAATTACCCAAGTATCCAATACTCATGGAACTAGTGTGACTTTCGTGCTTCTGCTGCGACAAAGCCTTAGTCAGTGTGTCTGCAATATTATTATTAGTATACACTTTACATATATGTATATCTCCTTGATCATTAATCTCATTAATTAGGTGATATCTCCTAAGTACATGCCCAAACAGCCTCCTTGGCTGCTTCACAAGCATCAATATACTCAGGNTCCTTAATAAAAAAATAATTTTCTTAAAATATAAAAGTTATTGTTTTTAGGGAACAATTACTAACAATCTCACACTTGCACTAGAGCCAATTACCTAAGTATCCAATACTCATGGAACTAGTGTGACTTTCATGCTTCTGCTGCGACAAAGCCTTAGTCAGTGTGTCTGCAATATTATTATTAGTATACACTTTACATATATGTATATCTCCTTGATCATTAATCTCATTAATTAGGTGATATCTCCTAAGTACATGCCCAAACAGCCTCCTTGGCTGCTTCACAAGCATCAATATACTCAGGNATTAATTAGGTGATATCTCCTAAGTACATGCCCAAACAGCCTCCTTGGCTGCTTCACAAACATCAATATACTTATGCTCTATTGTAGAATCAGCAACTGTCTTTGTTGTGAACCATTCCAGTATACAACATCTAAATTTAAATAGATAAAACATGAAGCTAGACAGAAACACTAAATCATCGTAGTCTGTCTAGAAACCAGCATCACTGAAACCTCTTAAACTAGCTTTACATCTCCTCTATGTAACAAGAAAAAATCTTTAGTCCTCTTCAAGTACTTAAGAATATTCTTGACTCCCATCCAGTGACCATCACTTGGATTAGACTGGTACCTGCTCGTCATGCTTCAGGCTTACGAGATATCACTAGGAGTACATATCATCTCATACATTATAGAACTAATTGTCGAAGCATGAGGAACTTTACTCATACGATCCTTATCATCTAATGATTTAGGACAATTTTATTTTGAGATCACTATCCCATAAGACATTGGGAGATATCCATTTTAGCCTCTTTGCATTCCAAATCGATGTAAAACTTTGTCAATGTATGTACTCTAACTTAGGATGATTAATCTCCTTAATCTATCTCTATAGATCCTGATCTCTAATATATAAGTCGCATCGTCTAAGTCTTTCATTGAGAAATTATTTCTCAACCAAGTCTTCATAGTCTGTAGAGAAGGAATGTTTTTCCCTATTAGTAATATATCATCAACATATAATACTAGGAATGCCACATGGCTCCCACTAACCTTCTTGTAAACACATGGTTCATCTTCATTTTGAATAAACCCAAACTCTTTAACAGTTTCATCAAAATGAATGTTACATCTCCTCAAGGCTTGTCTTAATCCATACCTGTATCGACGCAACTTACATACCTTTCTAGCATCATTTGGATCAACAAAACCCTCAGGCTATGTCATGTACACATCCACATCTTCTTCAAGGCTCCCATTTAAGAAAACAGTTTTGACATCTATTTGCTAGATTTCATAGTCATAGTAAGCAGCTATAGCAGACAAAATCCTAATGGACTTGACCATAGCCACTGGTGAAAAGGTCTCATCATAGTCAATACCATGAATTTTCTTGAAACCTTTTGCCACCAATCGTGCCTTATAGGTCTGTACATTAGCATCCATGTCGGTCTTCTNTGTGCCTTATAGGTCTGTACGTTACCATCCATGTCAGAAGTTAAACATTTCACAAATGACTCACATCCCTAAATTTTCATAAATGACATGCTATGACGTTTCTCAGTCCATATCTCATATGGAGTCTTCTGAACCGTTTTAGTAGGAACTCGGTTAAGTGTATAAGCAGTTGTCTCCAGGGCGTAGCCCCATAAATTAATTGGAAGATTCCTTGACTCAACATTGATCTCACCATGTCCAACAAAGTGTGATCCCTCCTATCAAAAAACTTTTCTTTGATATTTTCTACTTCATCTTTATAGTCTTTGAACTTTTCCAAATGATTCGGATTTGTTCTTCAAAAGATACATATATCTGTATCTACTAAAATAATTAGCAAATTTATGAAGTTAATAAAAGCTACCTTTTATCATCGTACACATATGACAACATACATCATTATGTATAAGTCATACTCGTTCAGTGACCCTTTCACAATGTCCGGTAAAAGGAGTTTTAGTCATTTTGCCAAATAAACCAAGATTTGCATTCTTTTTTATAATTCATAATCAAACTTATAAAATAATGCATCCTTATGTATTCTGGAAATGTGTTTCTCATTAATATGGCCTCAATGACAGTGCCAAAGATAATGTTTGATTTGAGTCACTTTAGAACATATAAATTGGTAACTAGTTGTGTAACATTATAAGCCTCATCATCGAAATAAAATAAACAAATATTGTTATTTAATTAAAATGAAAAAGCCTTTTTTGTCCAAACAATAAACTAATATAATGTCTTTGCTAATTGCAAGAATGTTATAACGATTATCAAGTTCTAAATTTTTCTTGTAGGCCAAAAGTTAAGTAACGAGTTCCTCAACCCATAGAAACTACCTTTGCTCCAATTTCAACCTGATACTCGAAGCTTGACCCTTACTGATCATCTTCTTCCGATCTTCTAAATAAGCATGACAATTTAATTTCCAGTCTCCCAATTTTTCATAGAAGCGACAATCGTCTTCTTTATCAACACCTCATTCAGACTTTTGAGCCTATTTTGGGATTGGACTTTGGTTTGATAAGGAAACTAGATCTAATCTTCTCATTGCCTTTCTATTTGCCTTTTTCTTTTGCATTCCATATGTTTACCATCATTATTGTAGTAGTTCATATATTTATCATGTTGCTTTCAGCAGTTCTCAATATGCTTAGCAACTCAATAGGTGTTTCACCAATCTTATTCATTTTATTGTTCATAAAAAATTAAGAATATTTGTTGTCCAAATATTATAAGATCAAATCTAGGTGAGCCTCCAAACCAATCTGGAAACCCAAAATGTCAAGGTATTCACTATACCCTATAGTCTTTAGAACATGTGGTGTAACCGGGTCTCACTCTTCGTACTAGTAAGTGTAACCGGGTCTCACTCTCCGTACTTGCCATTGAAGGGTTTTCGAGGCACAAACGCAGCGGAAAAACGTGAAAAATAAATATAAAACGTAATATAAATCGAAACCCTCTGCGGGATCCATGTGAAAACAAAAGATTTAATTTAGAGATAAATAACAAATACCTTAAAAGCTTTAAGTGTTCATTAATAGAAGATTAATAAAGGTCCAAAGCTTGTTTAATCACCACGTATCTCACTCTCACGATTTACGCTCTACGGTATACACACAAATAATTTTCAAGAAGGATTGATGTGTACTAGCATCCGAAAACTGCTTCTCTCTCTCTATCTTCCTTTTTTCTCAAAACGGCTAGGGTTTTAGAAAATATATGTATCTTATTAAATCAGCTCATAAAGAGATTATATATATAGAGAAATAAGTTTTCTAATTATAATCTAATTATAATTAATACTAATCCAAAATTCTAAATTATTTAATTAAGTCTCATTTAATTAATTAATTACTAATTTTAGAATTAGTTTAAGTAATTCATTTATTCTATTTATATAATTAATTAAGTCATACTTAATTAATATCATAAATAAAATAAATTACTTATTTAATTTAAATTCATAATTTAAATTATTTCTCCTTCAAGCGTTCTTTGTGTGTGACCCTGTAGGTTATTATTACGTCGCCAACAATTTTAATATCTAATTAAAATTGTAAATAATGAGCGACTTCTAGTAATACATCATTGCTACCCAAGTAAAAATAATAAAATTTGTGATTCGTTTAAGCCTTTCCTGAATAATGTTCCATGTAATATAATCCTTTTAATCTTGATATTATAGATTAAACTCAAGGCATGTCTCGTGTCATCCTCTTCATAATTTAATCTTTATTTTCTTGATCGATGAGTAGACTATTAAAATCAAATCAACATTTGAGCACGGCCGTGCATTTCATAGTCTCACTCAAACAAGAGGCCAATAATATCACTCCTAAAATTAGGAGGATTAAATCCCATCTAGATCATTCATATTTCTCATACGATTCATAATATACCCAATGTCCACTTTTATCATTACCCGGTCAAAGGTAACTATTAATGTAATAAAAGTATATTAATTTTCGCATAGAAATATAATGATTTCAGGTCTAAGGATCATTACACCATTATCACAGTGAGAACTACTTATGACACTTACTTAACATGTAGAATCTCACGGCGGGTCATTCCAGTGCCATGCAATGAGACATGTACTTATGTTCTTGACTTTAATATCACCATACCCATGACCAATGAGATTTGGTCATCTGTCAACAAACATAATAGTCTTTGTGCATTATTATTGTCCTTGAATAATAATACTCGACTAGGGAATTTTAGGATTAAGATACTATTTATATAATCTCATTTTTAAGTCACATACTTAAAGATATATAATACGTATCAAAATTCCAAGGACATTTATTATGCTTTCAATTTATTACGCAGTAAANTATATAATACGTATCAAAATTCCAAGGACATTTATTATGCTTTCAATTTATTTTGCAGTAAATAAAACATAATAATCAATAAAATATAATCCTTAATAATAAAATATTTTTCTTAAAATATAAAAGTAATTGTCTCTAAGGCACAATTACTAACAAAAATCCTAGAAAGGATTGTTGTTATTCTGGAAGGTTGGATTAAAATCCCTTCTAGACTTGTTGATTTTAATATATTCCAAGGGGACTGGAGATATAAGTGTAAAACGCTTGTGTGCGGCACAGTCCATCATAGCGTAAGAGGCCGAGTGATGCACAATCTATCATTTAAAGGCCCATGTGTTTCCTGGGGTGATGACCAGTTGAGGATCATCCTTCTACTAGTAGAAAAATTTTCATATCTATTGTACAATATGACTGATCATCGTGTACAATAGCGAGTGGTCAATGCTTCAGTATAGTCTCATTTCTTCCAATTGGAATTTGACGTTGCACTATAAAGAAATCCTAGGTGCTTAGTTACCAATAGTGTTAATGATAATTACAGAAACCTATTATTGTTTTGCACAGTATCTAGCACTGTCCACCATTCAAACACAGGTTGAAATTATTACTCTTACACACAGATTACTATTGTCTCCCAATCATGTTATATTGTTGATTATATACTTGCTGAGAATTTGTAGCTCATTCTTGCTTGTTTCACCTTTTCAAACACAACAGATGAAGACCATGTCCCGTCTCATGAACCATACTCTACGAAAGAGTGTGCGAAGGGCAAAGACCCCATATGATAAGCCTCACAGTCCCATTCCTGAGGTAGGGAAAATGAGCAGACTAGACATTCATCTTTTAATAGTCAGGTTTATCTATAAGTACTATTTATATAAATATATGTAACCTGATGCAACTTAATCAACTTTTGGCTACTATTATAGTCTCTTGCAGAAGCTATAATCTGTAGCACGAACTCAAGAATATTATAACTGGGAATGTAATGATAAAGATTTAAATGGTAAATTAATGAAATTTCATTTCCTGAGACTATGGTTCGTGTGTGTGTTAATGTGTTTGGGGTCATCACCATGACATTTATTTTAGATTATTAAACTGTGATGATATTAGAATTGATAACAAGTTCAGGAATATTGGAAATTGGACCGTGACAACCTGGATCTCTGACCCCGGGTCTGGGGGTGTCACAGAAATGGTATCAGAGCCCTAAGTTATAGGTACTAAGAAATGAGAGATGTAATGGTAATGAAGCAATTAAAAGAAAAGACTAAATTTTTTAATAATAATAAATTAACATATATTATTAACCATATGTTAGTGACTAGTTATTGTTGTATTGTAGATACCCGACTCTGAGGCATATAAGGACCAACATGACAAAGTGTTGCTATGAGAGGATGAGGACCCTGAGGAGGATCCTATAGAGGTTCTAGTAGAGGCGGACGCAGTGCCAGCCATACCAGCACCCACCCTCCCAGTTGCTGACCAGGCCGGGCCATCAGAGGTCATGTATAGAGATATCCATATGATACCACCACCCGTAGTGATTCCACATTTACCCCCACTTAGTCCCATACCATCCGAGGATGAGGGTTTTAAGAGACTCACCCTAGATCCCTTAGAGCCAGAGGATGCTCCACTTGACACGCCATCACCACCACTAGCATCGCCACCTCCACCACCACCAATCGTAGGGGAGCCAGTGCCGTCATGGGTAGTGTCTTCCCTCATAAGGGATCAGAATGTCTTGACCGGTCGTATAGAAGAGTTGAGGCACATTGTGGATAGGATGATTCCCGGACGTGTTGGACCCTAGGGTGGCCTACCTCCGGACGACATTCCTCAGGACGGCATTCCATAGGACATTGAGATTGGCCTTGTCGGGATCCAAACGTGGGCGCGATTCTTTCGCGAGTTGAGGACACCCTTAGGTAGAGGACCGATAGGGAGTGATGAGGTGGACATGATGGTGGATAGCTTGATGGGTTAGGTAAGGGAGTAGTATTTTGTGTACATAGTATTAGTCCCACTCTGACTAGAAGATAGCCTAACTGACTTACTTTTGATATAATCAGAACTTGTGACAGATGATGTAACCAAGAAAGTATGTATATATATGATGTTTCAGTTCTCTTTGAATGCAGTCTTATTTTTTTTACGGTATTTATGCACCTTTTTATTCTTGATATAGAAATTGTATAGAAACCACTTCTGGAAAGGCATAAAGTGTATTATAGGTTCTGGACAATAAGAACATTGAGCCTAAAATTTTATATGCTATATAGATAGGGTTAAATGTAAAAGGGAAATCATTACTTATATGATTGTTTAATATAACGAATGATACGGTGATTTAGGCTAATAGATAGTTGACCAATATTGTTTAATTGTATCAGAAAAATGCCACCATGGAGGAATACCAGGTTGCACCCTGTGGACAGTGAGGACTTGAATGAACAAAATATTTACGAGGAGGAAAGTGACCCGGAGGATTACAATGAGTTTGATGAGGAAGAGTATGAGGATGAAGATTATGTGAATTCAAGCACCTCGGGTAATAGCCAAAACCAAAACCAGAATGAACAAGAGGAAAACGAGAGCCAGAATCGCCAAGGAGAAAACCAAAATGTGAACTCAATGAACTTGTTCGTGGATTTTCTTAGGCAAAATGTTAACTCCAATCCAAATTAGCCACCACCAGTTCCCCGCAACATAGTTGCCAATTCCTTCCGAGCCTTTAAGTCCTTGCGACCACTTGAGTTTCAAGGAACTACAGACCCAGTAGAAGCTAGAGCCTGGTTAAAGGAAATGGAAAACTCATTAGAGATACTGCATGTAGAGGAGGGACAAAAGATAGTCTTTGCCACTTACCTCCTGAAGAGGGAGGCAAATTTCTGGTGGGAAGCTAAGAAGAATCTGGAGGGAGAAGGAGTAGTAGCATGGGAAAGGTTCTTTCAGCAGTTTCTGGAGAAGTATTTCCTCAAATTCATGGAAAACCAGATGGAGCTGAAATTTATGGAGTTGAAGCAGAATAACCTAACTGTAGCCGAGTATGAAGCAAAGTTTAATGAACTGTCCAAGTTCATGCCAGATTTTATGAACACGGATGAGAAAAAAGCTAGGAGGTTTCATCAGGGGTTAAAGTAGTGGATTCAGAATCGTGTGGCAATACTTGAGTTGACTGATTATGCCATGTTGGTGTAGAAAGTTTCAATTTTAGAGACTGGAAGTGATCAGATCCAGAAGGAAAGAGATGGGAAGAAGAGGAAGGCAGATAGCCAGCGGGGAGGTTCAGCAAGTGGGAACTTTCCGAGTAAATTTAATCTGGGACAAGGATATCAGTTTAGAAAAAATCCTAGTTTTAAGAGAGCCGAAAATGTGAGTGTCAACAGGGCGGCAGACAGTCAGGGGTGGCATACTCTAATCAATCACGACCCCCACTGCCAGATTGTAAGACATGTGGGAAGAAGCATATGGGCATGTGCAGTAAGGCACGAGTTACCTATTTAAAGTGTGGACGGGTGGGGCATTTCTCAACTAATTTCCCTCAGAATAGCATTGTTTATCACAATTGTGGAAAGCTGGGGCATGTGAAGAGGGACTCTAAGTCATCCGAACCAGCGGTAACAAGACAAAGTGGGGCTGCTTCCAATAAGGCCCCTACTGCCAGGACCTTCAACATGACTGTGAGGGATGCCGTGAGAAACACGGATGTTATTGCAGGTAAAGTTTTACTTAATTCCGTCAATGCAAATGTTCTGTTTGATTCTAGAGCAACCAAGTCTTTTATATCTCGAGATTTTGCACATAAATGGAACCTTGAGTCAAAATTGTTAAAAGATCCCTTACGCGTAGAAATAGCTAATCGGGAGGTATTTCTTGTCTGTCAGGTATGTACTAACTTTGAACTAGAAATCGAATGGCAGTGATTCATTACAGACCTGATTCCTTTTTCACTAGGGGAGTTTGATGTCATTTTGCGAATGGACTCGTTGACCAGTTGCGAAGCTAGTATTGATTGTAAGGGAAAGAAAGTGAGGATAAAGTTGCCCAACCAGAAATAAGTGGTGTTTAGAGAGAAGAGGCAGACCAATAAGTTCTTGACTAAGATGTAGGTAAAGAGGTTGTTACGCCAAGGGTGTGAAGCTTACTTAGCCTATGTAACAGAGAAGAAATTAACCAATATAAGTGACATAACGGTTGTCAATGAATTTGAGGATCTATTCCCCGATGACCTTCCAGGGTTACCACCCGACAGAGACATATAGTTTGCCATCGAGTTAGCGCAAGGGACAGTACCAGTGTCAAAGGCTCCTTATTAGTTAGCCCCTATAGAGATGAAAGAATTAGCCACCCAACTATAAGAGCTATTAGAGAAAGGAATGATTCGACCAAGTGTGTCTCCATGGGGTGCACCAGTGTTGTTTGTCAAGAAGAAAGATGGAAGTATGAGGTTATGCATAGACTATCGATAACTCAACAAGCTAACCATCAAGAATATGTTCCGCTTACCCAGAATAGATGATTTGTTTGACTAGTTAAAGGATGTCGTTTACTTTTCAAAGATCGACCTAAGAACCGGATATCACCAACTGAAGATTAAACCTGAAAATGTTCCAAAGATAGCATTTCATACCCGATATGGACACTATGAGTTTTTGGTGATGTCCTTTGGATTAACCAAAGCCCCCGCAGCCTTTATGGATTTGATGAACCGGGTTTTCAAGAAGTATCTAGACAAGTGTGTGATAGTCTTCATAGATGACATATTGATCTACTCAAGGACAAAGGAAGAGCATGAAGAACATTTGAGGATAGTACTGGAAATATTGAGAAAGAAGAAGCTCTACGCTAAATTTTCAAAATATGAGTTTTGGTTGAAGGAAGTTCAATTTTTGGGACACGTAATAACTAGTGAGGGCGTGCTAGTCGACCCTGCAAAGATTGAAGGTATTTCAAATTATGAAAGGCCAATGAAGCCAACTGAAGTAAGAAGTTTTATGGGATTAGCAGGATATTACAAGAGATTCGTCCAGGACTTTGCTAAGATAGCTACTCCATTGACGAAACTCACCTGTAAGTCCGAGAAGTTTGAGTGGGCTAAAAAATGTGAAAAGAGTTTTCAAGAGTTGAAAAAGAGGTTAATTACCGCGCCAATGCTAGCACTACCAGATGAAAAGGGTGATGTTGTGATTTATAGCGACACATCTCATAAGGGACTAAGCTGTGTGTTGATGCAACATGACAAGGTAGTTGCTTATGCGTCCAGACAACTGAAAGAATATGAGACAAGATATCCAATCCATGACCTAAAATTAGCAGTGATTGTTTTCGCATTGAAGATATGGAGGCATTACCTTTATGGAGAGAAGTGCGAGATTTACACCGATTATAAGAGCCTTATGTACTTCTTCACCCAGAAAGAACAAAACATGAGACAAAGAAGGTGGCTAGAGATAATCAAAGATTACGACTCTTCGATTAACTACCACCCCGGGAAGGCCAATGTAGTGGCCGATGCCCTAAGTAGAAAATAAAGGCTGAGAATGATGGTTTCTTATGAGGAATTGATATGAGAGTTTGAACAAATGAAATTAGAAGTAAAGTTTTATGAGGAAGGTATGGAGACACTATTTGAGATTCGGGTAGAGTCTGAACAGATTGAGAAAGTAAGAATATGTCAAGAAAAGACGATGGAGGAAAAAGAATAAAAGATGAGCGGAGACGAACGAAGATGTGTTAAGGATGAGAGAGAGACCTAAGATTTGCTAATAGGATTTGGATTTCCGATGTTCAGGAACTAAAAGATGAAGTGTTGCATGAGGCACACAACTCTAGGTTTTCTATTCACCCGGGAAATACTAAGATGTATAAATATATGAGAGAGCACTATTGGTGGCCGAATATGAAGAGAGACGTTGTCGAATAGGTAAGTAAGTTTTTGACCTGTCAGAGAGTGAAAGCGGAACACCAAAGACCGAGTGGACTTTTACAGCCCCTTGAAATTCCAGAATGGAAATGAGAGCACATTGCAATGGATTTTGTGGTTGGGTTAACAAGGACAAAAATAAACCATGATGTTATTTGGATAATAACTGACCGATTAACAAAGTCAGCACATTTTCTTCCTATAAATGAGAGGTATTCAGTTGATCGATTAGTAGAGATTTACTTGAAATAAATAGTGATACGTCATGGAGTTCCAGTAGGAATTGTATCATATAGATATCCAAGGTTCAATTCTAGATTTTGGAGAAGCTTCCAAGACTACTTAGGAACCAGACTGAACATGAGCACTGCTTACCACCCCAAAACTGACGGGCAGATTGAAAAGACCATCCAAACAATAGAAGATATGTTGAGAGTCCGTGACATAGACTTCAAAGGCAGTTGGGATGATCACTTGTCATTAATTGAGTGTTCTTACAACAATAGTTATCATGCCAGCATAGTAATGCCCCCATATGAAGACTTGTATGGCAGGAAGTGTTGATCACCACTGTGTTGTGACAAAGTAGGTGAATGTAAGATGTTGGGACCCGAATTGGTCCAACAAATCAAGGAGAAAATAGATCTTATCTGAAAATGACTGGTGGCAGCTCAGGACAGATAATGCAAGTATGTAGATCAAGCCAGAAAAGACAAAAAGTATGAAGTGGGACATTCAGTGTTACTAAAAGTGTCCCCGTGGAAAGGATTGATGAGGTTCGGTAAGAAAGGAAAGTTAAGCCCCAGATTCATTAGACCGTTTGAGATTCTGAAGCGCATCGGGAAGGTAGCATATGAGTTAGCCTTACCCCCAAACCTGCAACAGGTCCATAACGTATTCCATGTGTCCATGTTGTGACAATACCACCCGGATGCCTAACACGTGATAGAGTAGGACAATGTGGAAATCCAGCCAGACTTGTCTTATGAAGAACAGCCGGTGAAGATCATAGATCGAAAGGAACAAGTGCTGAGAAACAAAGTCATTAGATTAGTAAGAGTGTTGTGGAGGAATCAGAACATCGAAGAATCAACTTGGGAATTAGAAAGTGCCATGCTAGAAAAGTACCATCACCTGTTTTCAAATTAGATTTTGAGACGGAATCTTTTTAAGGAGGGGAGACTGTAATATTCCTAATTTCCGGTACTTTTAAAACTTTTGTTAATGAATAGTAAATACACGTTATAAGTAAAAACGATCGTGTCACCTTAGCTACGTGTCGAAAATTAGAGTTTCGAAGCTGTATCATTAATTTGTGATACAAATGAGTGTATGTAAATCTCATTGGAATTCAGAGATTCATAACTCAAAAATATTTCGTAGTTAATATTTTTAAGTTAGTCTACGTAATATACGTAGTACTTCCGTAATATGTTTTATCTAACGAATCGCAATTGAACTCTTTCGAATAAATAGGACAGAGTTTAAATAATAGTATATAATGAATAATAATTAAGGAATGGTGTTTTGGTGGGTATTCAAATTATTAGAATTCCCAGAATGGGTAATAGTTATTAAACTCATCATAGCGGATCATTACGAAAACGTATCTTAAATTATTTCCTTAAATTAGTAAATAACCAAAAAATTTAAAGAAAACAAGTGATAATACTTGCATTATTTGGTGTATTAAGGAATCAAGTACTCTTGACCAAAGTCAAAGAAGACTAATATTGACTTGCCCTTTTTATTAACCAAAAGTCAACTAACCAATTTAACAATTAACAAAAATAGAAAAAAAAATCAAAGCAACCAAGCCTTGAAGAAAAGCTTTCGGCTGAAGTGAAGAAGAATGGGGATAAAAAAAATCCAAAACTTATCCAACTCTTACTAGATCATCTTGTTAAGTAGCTTAAAAGAAAGGTATAACCCATACCTAGCTTGTCCTTGAATCTTATACATTGTTATCCATAGAAACTCTTGTTTTTCTATGAAACACAAAATGATGAATAGTAACTTTTCATATAAATAAAATCTTAAACTTATGTTTTATGATTCCTTAAGCTTGGTTAGTGTTTGTAAAGTGTTGTCTAGGCTATGGGTAGTTGTTGTTATGCATACAAAGCCATGGGACTCATGTATTAGCTATAAGATGATTGTATCACTTTGTATGACATGTTTTGATTTTGATCATAGTTTAAAGCTTGATTATTTTATGGATTATAGTTGTGAAATGAGGAGATTATTTGATTAAGGTTTGGTGGATTATAATGGTATGAAATGGTTATGAAATTAGTTGGTTGTTATGAAGTAGTATGATTGTTTTAAATATGAGATGAGTTGGTGGATGATATTTGGTGAAGTTTTGGTAATAAATGGATGGTTGGAAAAATGAGAAATCACTTGGGATTGCTTTATTATATGTTCAAGGGTTAGTATAAAATGTGTTGGAGTTGCTTGGGTTGCATTTGAGTAGTTTAAAAAATTGGAAAACGTTGAGCATACAAACATCGTAATGGCCATTTTTTTCTGACCTTAACTGACCTAGAGACCCGAAGGGGGTTACTTTGTATTCCTGCATGGTTGCGTAGACGAAGGTCTCTAGATCGTTTACGCGTAAAATTTATGTCAATCGAAGTTACGAGCGAAAAGTTATGAATTAATTAGTAACGGTAGCGCATAATCTTAAAAATCTGTTTTCACCTAAATTGGAGGCTATGATCACTGTAATATCCGTGATTATTTAATAATAATAAAAAAATATTTATGAGAATAGAATTAGAATTAGTAATTATATAAGTTTTAATAATAATATTTATTTATATTAAATTTGATTTAGAATAGAATTTGTAATAAAATTAGAAATTAGATTGGAATAAGGATTATTTTATTCAGTATATATACAAGATCCCTATTTAAACAACTCTGAGTTTTATTAACCCTAAAGATAAACAATATTAGTAGCCGCATCGGAGGAAGAGTAAAAAAGAGAGACCGTGCCTGTAGACGGTTAAGAAAGAAGAGAAGGTAGTCTATTCTATTTTGTTCATTCACGTGTCCTACTGCCATGCCTCTCATATAATACAGGTCTATTCTACTTTAGTTATTAGTATAATACAAGTGTTACACAGGGGACAATTTTTAAAGCATGAGACTTTGAATAAAGATTATAGGCCAAGAATACTTGTTTATTATATAATCATTTATACATATTGGGTTCTTATTTTGTTTTCAGTTTCCATGCATCAAACTGTAGTTGAGGTTTGTTTTAGTGTATATTAAGGTACGTAAATAGCATATATTTATATTAAAATCTTAACAAACATCTGGTGGTTATAAGATGTATAAAAGTTAGTCTGCCGATTGTCAAATATTTATATTTTTATTATAATATTAATTTCTGCTTATTAGATTTCCGAATAAAATTTTCAGTAATAAAATATGTATTGCATTCGTGTCCGTGTGTAGAAGATATAGCCTGAAAAACAAGCATGGGTCAATTGTTAATAATAAATTCTAATTTTGTAACTAGATCGGGAGCTGAGAGTTTAGTGGATCTTTGCGGAGTTTAGTTAGTATTTGATTTTTCTATTTTTAAGGTACAGATTTTTTTCCCTTTCTTTTCAGTGCTACTCTTTTTTTAGGTTTAATTATATTTGATTCGTTCCGTTAATAAATCTGCTCCTTCCATTATTATTCGTTTTAACTGTTTTGATTTTTCAAAAATTATTTTAAATCTGTTTCGAAATATTTAAATATTTGTTTCTGCGATTTTCAAAAATTATATATGTTACATATCTGCACAGAGTATTTGAAATATCCGTTTCTGGTGATTTTAAAATTTGTGGATTTATTTTATTTGAACCCTTAGAGTGATATAGGGTATACCGATTTAACCAGCTGTAAGGGTACTACAACCATGTCATTGCGGCACCAGTGACATGACACTTCCGTGTCAGTGTGATTGGTCACGGCGTATCCTTGTGTTAGCTCAGGAGGCGAGCTTTGGCCATTTTGATATTTATTTGAGGAAACGTGGGTGTACCCAGTCTGATTTGATTTGTGATTTGATATTTGACGGTGACGTTGTATATGCCGTACACGTTGTCCGGTTTGTTGCACGCATTAGGTACCCTATGATGTGTGTATCTGTTATATGTTTTGTATCGGTATGAAATATCTTAACCCCTCTATGCTTCAACCTTGTTTTAAAAAAATTAATGTTTATTTATAACTGTCAAACTATATATCTTCTTTCTGTTTTATAAAATTGTATTCCAATCCGTACTGGGCATTTGGTTCATTCTGTATTTTTTTCTGGCAGGTACTTAGGGGGATCTTGGGTTATATGATGGAGAGCTACCCTTACTTCATTTATTAGGACATTTGAACTTCTCGGATTATTTTAGTCATTTTCATTATTAGAGATTGTAAAGCATAATGTAACGTAGTATGTAATAGTGATAACGATAACTCAACTAAGAAACAAAGACAGATAAATAAGACTATTATGCAGCACATGAATCCAGAAGGACATGCAAACAGAAATCATACAAACATCATTGCAGAACACTCAAGATGAAAAGATTACTGAACGATAGCGAGAGAAGTTCATTAATATGTTCAGGCCTCAGCAACAAATAAGTGTTCAGTAGATTTTAGACTAAAGACAGTACAATGATTCAAGTATAGTTGTCAAAGGGTTTCAGTGATCAGAAGCAATGGAACAGTCCAAAGTTAATCAGCTGAAACATAACAGAAATCGAGGGAATTCAATTTAGTGTTAGTCGGTTGTGAACCAGACCAGTGCACTAAGCGTCACCACATCTAGAAAAGAATTGTCTTGATTTATTAGAAGAAAATCAGTTGATCAAGCCTGAAGAGACAAAACAAAGTGGTAATTACTTCAAGAATCAAGACATTTTTTAAATGGTAAAATCTTCTAAGGCAAGGGCTAATGGCGCCTCTACAGGGTAACCATAGTGCAAGGCGCAACAAAAAGAAACATAGGCGCAACAAACCAATACAAAGCTCAACAAAAGTTTAAGGGAAGATTTAGTGGCGCCTGCACAAGGGATGCAGTGTAGAGGTGCAACTAAATGTGACAATGCTCAAGGAAATTCTTCTAAGTATTGTCTAGCATTTCGTGGCGCTTACACAGGGTAGATAGAGTACATGCACAACAAAAAGACATACAGGCGCAAGGAAACTTCTACTGAATGTTTATAAGTACTTTGTGGTGTTTACACACTGCAACAAGAGTGTAGGCGCAACAAACACCCTTGGCGCAACAAAGCATCCAAGTGGCGCCTACACACCACTCACCCTGTACCAGGCGCAACAAAGGACTTGTGAATTATTGGGAATCATTTTCCAAAAAGACTACATAATATATATGGGGGAAATCAATATAGACAGTAATCAATTTTTCATTCATCTTCAATAAAAAAGATACAAACGGGAGCTCCATTAACGACATACATTTATATCATCCAACTGTACTTCTATTGTAACATTGATTGAACCTATTGAAGCTAATCATTTGATTAGAAGTGTAGCACCTCAGGGATTTAATAATACATTGTTATTTTCTCGAATCTTTATGTTTCATTTACTGCCATTTTAATATCTCAAGAATACCAACACTTAATCCGCAATATAACGAAAAATCTACCACATCATATTCAACCCTCCCCTTCTATGATGATTTTGGACCTAACAGAGATTTTGGATTTATTCGCATTTTTTATTTTAAATTATTTTGGAGGTTTTAATATTATTTTGGGAGACATTGTTGGACCTATTTATTTATTTTAAGATGGATTTTAGTACTCTATATACAGGTTTGTGGTTTGGAAGTAACTCATCATCTAATTTTGGGAAGAGAGTGTTATAATCACACTAGCTAGGCTACTCTATAAAATTTAAAACTTTTATTTAAAATACTATGGATATCTAGGATTACTTTGGAAGAGGTTTCGGATTAAAAGGATTAAAATACAATTAATGAAAATTGTTCAAGTTAAGTAGATGCAAGTATGAACTCTTGTAGAACTTGCTTGTTTGGACCTTAATCAAACTATGACATAACTAAAGTTTCGACGCTAGATTAAAAAGCGAACCTTTAACGAAAGTTGTTAAGAATGGTTATGAGTTCATAACTAGCTAAAAAGTCGGGTTAAAACTCATTAGCAAGATAAGTTAATGTGCATTCATGAGTAGGCATAAGTAGAGTTAAAAGCTCGTATAACTGACCATAACTTATGTTTTCGTGTCATAACAACTCGTAGCAAGCAAGGACCAACCACCCACCGCACCAACTGCTCAGACAAGTTTCTTAGACTCTTGACTTTATAACAATTTATTGGTTATAAAGCTCTGTTGTGTTTGAATTTCTGTACCAGTTAGAACTATTGTATTTTTTCTACATAGTTCATCTGCGACTCTGAACTTTTCAAAAAGTTAGAGGACCCATACTATTAGTTGAGTATAAATGAATCAAGTGTCGAGTACACCTTTTGTATTAGATAGTCGACCGGGAATAGTCTATTACTTCTCGACTTTTAGTCGATATTATTCAGAGATTTTTCCCTAGAATATATATTTTGATGATTAATTGATGAGATATAGTGATTAATTAGTATTGATTAATATCCCTTGAATATTTTAAATAATATTTAGTATTGATTAAATATTATTTAAAGAGTATATATAGTTTTTAAATATTGATTAAATACTTGTAGTTCTTTCTGAATTATTTAAATTTTATTTAGTATCTATTAAATATTATTTAAATATCTTGGGTTCTTTGAATTATTTAAATATTATTTAATCTTGATTACATATTATATAAATATTTTGGCTCTTTTAAAATTAATTAAATATTTTAATCATATATTCTTTAACAATATTTAAGGATTATTTGAGGCTCCTTAATTAGTAACTAATGATTATTTGAGGCTCCTTTGAAAATATTCTGGAGTTATCTAAAATTCTTTAAATATTATTTTTTATTAAATAATAAATACTGAGCTATGACTTAATTATTCCGCAATTATTTTTGAGTCGATAATTCCATATTAGGGAATGAATATTTGACTTTGACATTCTTCCCATTTATATTGGTTCCTTTAGGGACCATTATCTTACCCAAAATTAAATATTTTTGTTGGGATTATTTTATTTCTTTATAACAACTCTCTGATCGTGTTCTTGAGTCTTCTTGATTTAATTATCTCTATCTTATAGTCAACCCACATACTCTTGGATTACTTCCACCTCATTTCAGAAGTAAATCTAATATCTGATGTTGAAATCCTAGAAAGGATTGTTGTTATTCTGGAAGGTTGGATTAAATTCCCTTCCAGACTTGTTGATTTTAATATATTCTAAGGGGACTGGAGATATAAGTGTAAGAGGCTTGTGTGCGGTACAGTCCATTATAGCGTAAGAGGCCGAGTGACTTACAGTCCAGCATTTAAAGACCCATGTGTTGGCTGGGGTGATGACCAGTTGAGGATCATCATTCTACTAGTAGAGAAAGTTACATATCTATTATACTATACAACTGATCATTATGTACAATAGCGCGTGCTGAATGCTTCAGTATAATCCCATTTCTTCCAATTAGAATTTGACCTTGCACTATAACGAAAGCCTAGGTGCTTAGTTACCTTGATATTAGAAATTATGGATATTTTAAAAAATTCTTAATGAATTATGTTATATATGCTTGTTTATATATAATACCATCTATATTCTTTCCCTTTTTAGAGTTAATAGATGATGAAAACCCTATTAAATTATTAACAAACCCTTGCCCGGAAATTGGTATTAGAGCCATTGAATAGGAAAAATTCTTGCGTGAATAGTAAAAAATGAATAGTAACTTTTAATGGCAAGATTAAGAAAAACTATATTTATGAAATATATATCAGCAGATAAAAATAGAAGAAACAAAATAATAGCAGGTCTATTAATTATATTTGATAAAATCTCAGGAGAGTTATCAAAAAGAATATCTGGAATTTTTTAAAACAAGTTTTACTTTTAAATAAATATGAATAATATAAGAAATATGTCAGAAGAGTCAATGAATAATAATTTACAAAGAATAAAAAGCATAGCAAACAAAATTCCTACATATAATAAAGAAATAAATCATCATATTGAAAGTTGTAGAATAAGAATGGAATTGATAAGTGATAAAGATATAACAATAAGATTATTTAGATAATTGTAAGCTAAAAGAGATGAAGAATACAGATGATTAGAAGAAGAACATCTAAAATTACAAAGAGAAAAAATTATAAAAGAATTAGGATTTGAAATAAAAGTAAAAGAATTGAAATAAGTATTAAAAAACAATATAAAGTTATAGAAGACCAAGATAAATTAATTAATATATTAAAATTAAATCAGAAAAAATAACGAGTTATAAAGTTGGAAGAATGTCATATCCAAGTTCAATAAGAAGAAAATTTAAAATATTAAGATATTTTAGTAAATCTTTAGATAAAATTGAAAAAGAAATAGAAAGATCTCAAGAAATAATGAATAATAAAAAATGGACAAAAGAAGAAAAAATGGAAAATAATTGGAAATTAGGACAATTAATAGAATTACATAGAAAATATATGAATAACTTATGTTGGTATCAAAGAGAGTTATTATTTAAGTGTAACCTAACTGGATAATATGAATAACTAAAGAGATATATCATCTTATTTTGAAATAAAAACAGAAATAAAAAATAAGGTTAAAAGAAAAGTTGAAAAAATAATACAATATGAGGAGTATAAAAAAAATGGTAATAAGATAACCATAACAAGATAATGAATTAATACAAGCAAAAGAAATGATTAATTTATATATAAAGAAATTAAAATACAAAACTAAGAAAGATGCAGAAATTTATAATTATGGATAAATGAAAAGAATTATCAAAAGAGTATAAAGACACATATTACCAAATGGAAACATATGAAGAATGAACTTTTCAAAGTTTAAGTTTTAAACCAGAAACTTATCAAAAAAAATACAAGGTGAGAAAGAAGAGTTAACAATTAAGAAAATATTTAAAACAAATCAGTTTGAAAGAAACAAAAAAATAAGATATATAGCACAAAAACATGAAAATATAATAGATACTACAAGTATAAATGAAAGAGCAAATATAAGTTTAATAACAGATGAAATAATAAAGAGAGAATTAAGGAAGTTATCTACTGAAGAAGTAAAGAAATATAGAAATATATATTTTGGAGGAGTAGAATTTACAATAAAAACATATTTTAAAAGAAATATAGATACACTTATACAGATATATATATTAGATGACAGGATACTACGAAATATACAAGATGCATTATTATCAGTAATAAAAGGAAATTTAATCTATCAAAAACTAAAGTTTACAGTACAACCAGATTTTAGTATATCAATAAAAGATGAACATAAAGAATTAGCTTTAACATTATATTATAAATTAGATGGAATACAAATACCACGTGGAAGTAAAGTTATTATTATTGAAACAAAAATGATATATGCACTAACATGGAATTACCATGTAACTAAACAAAACGAATCAAGTATTTTAGTACCAAAAATATATCAAGATATTTTAGAACAAATAGATCATAAGAAAAGTTCAAAAATAACAATACCAGAAGAAATATATATAAATTTTAATAATAGAACATTGACAACTACTAATAAAATATTACCAAGAATAGAAGGATCAAGATTAAGTTTTAGAAAAGAACCTAATATGATAAGACAATATAGTCTACCAAGAACAATAAATATACTATAATTATCCCAGAGAAATATAGATAGATTAAACATCAAAGTAATAATATTTGAAGGAATGATAGCAAAAGAATGTATTACTGAAATAAATACTAGAGCTATTAAAAGTTTTATACATGTAAGTAAAATTGATGAAAATAACTGTAATAAAATAGAACCTCAAACTTATAATTATCCTGAAAATGAAAGAGAAATAATAATTATTAAAAGTATTAATTTAAGATTTAAAATATAAAATTTGGAATATAATATAAATATAGGAGTAATAGAATATGATAGTTCTAATGAATTATTATCAGGAAGTGATTTTTTAACAATGATAAATTATAAAATTAATAATAAGGGAATTGAAATAACAGATCAAGGTAAAGTCAGATTTATAGAAAAAATATGAATATTCAAGAAAAAATAGAAAGGAAGAAACATAAATTACAAAAGATAAAAAATTCTTTACAAGAAGGAATACATTTACAGATAAAGTATTTAGAATATTGTGAAAAAGAAATTAAATTAGATGATATAAAAAAGTTGGAAGAAATAAATAATAATAAGACCAGAAAAATATGGATAAATATGGGAAATGGATGGATAAAAAGAATATCTAAAAATAATAATAATGAAAAAATACAAGCCCTATGGGAAGAAATAATAATAAAAGAAAAAATAAATATTTTAATGACGAAAATAAATGAAATACAAAAAAAACAAATCCAACTAAGACAAATAATAAGAGAAGAATTAACAAATTTATGGAATAATTCTGAAATACCAATATTTAAAATTAACGAGATTAGAAAAATAAATATTAGAAAAATTAACGAGATTAGAAGAAGAAAATGTAAAGAATAAACAAATAATAAAAGAGGAAGACAATATTTTACAGCCGGAAATAGTACCTATATATGTTTGGAAAAAAACTAAAGAACCTATTATGGTAGATATTAGTAAAATGAAACCTAATATACCAAGAAGGATTATCATCATTACATAAAAAAGAAAGTTTTAATGGATAAAAAAGAATATAATGTAATAACATTTCTTAAAAATCATGGAAAATAAATAATAAAAAAAGGAAGGTATAAATATGAACCTATAAAAAAAGGAATCCAAAGAAAATACAGATAATATAGAGAAAATAGAATATTTACAATTAAAATTAGAAAAATAAAAACAGGAAATAATAGAATTAAAATCAATTAATTATAAATTAAAACTCAATACCAATGAAGAATGGTACCAAAAGTACAAAAGATATAAAGATAAATATAAAATTACTAAAAATGAATTGAAAGAAACAAAAAGAGAAGTGAAACAATTAAAGATAAAATTATAGGAGAATAATACAAGATTAGATATGTTAGAAGAAAATATGAGAAAGTCAAAGAATAAAGAAAAAGAAACAAATAGTAATGGTAAATCAGACAGTTATAGTAGTAGTAAAAATAGTTCTAACAGTAGTAAAAATTCTAGATCTAATCAAGAAAGAGTAAATTTTATAGAAGAATCAGAAGTTGAAGAAAATTTAGATATTGAAGGAGAAAATTCAGATATTGAAGAAGAAAATAATCAAATAATTCAAGTTTTGAAAAAAATAAATAATGTAAATGCAATTATAAAAGAAGAATCAGGAAGTGAAGAAGAAATAGGAACTGATATGGAGACAGAAGACCTAATAAATGATGAAGTAAATAAATATCCAGAAGAAAAATTAATAGATCCAAATCTAGAAACAATGATAAAAAATAATAATAAAATACCTAAACATATTCCAATAGGACAACAAGCATAATTTAAAAAATGTGTAGGATTAATATCACAAGGTGTTAACCTTAATGAATATTTCTTAGATTTAGATAATGTTTATGAAGAACAAGAAACTAAGAGAAGAATTACTGATTAGAATCTTGGAACTTATATAGCTTTAATAAGTTCTTAACATACTCATAATGTTGATTACACTTATGATTTAATATCTAAGACATTGATAGGAAAAGTAGCATTTTGGAAAGAATCTATAGCATATCAATTAAAAAACAGAAGTAATGCTTAATGCAGGAGATTGGAAATCTATGTTACAGATATTTGATATGATATTAAAAAGAGAATTATTAGTAGAACCATGGATAGTAGTTAGAGATCAAGTATTAATAGAAAGAAAAATAGAAATAATAATGAATTTAAATAATATGAAGTGTTGTAAAATAAATAAACTACCTGAATATACTATAAGCTTTACAAAATTTTTTTATGAAGCTAGATTTCAACCAGAAGAAAGTTTATTATATCAACAATTATATTATGATCATTTACCTGATCCATATAATACTGAGATAACTAAAAAATATAATAAATTAGAACCAAGAGAAAATACCTTAGGAGAAAGGATAAGAGTATTAATAGGATATCTTATGAGAAAATGTGAAGAATATAGAATACAACAAAAGGTTAAAAAAATTAAGATTAAGAGAAATATGTGATTTGATAAAAGAAGATCAATATTTGGATGTGATGACAAAAGAATAAGAAAATCTTATAAAAAACATAGGAAAAAATATAACAGAAGATTTGAAGATAAGAAAGGTTTCAATAAAACCTATAATCCATATTATAACAAATATAAAAAGAAAAAATTTAAAAGATTTAAAAATACTTTTGATACTAGAAGAAGATTTAAGAATAAAAGAAAATTTAGAAGAAAATCATATAATAAAGGAAAAATAAGTGAATGTACATGTTGGAATTGTAATGAAAATGGACATTATGCTAATAAATAGCCCAAATTAAAAGAAAAAAGAGTAAAATATATTAATACATCACAATTTATAATGAACCTAGAACAAATAAAGGAAGATAATAATAAATGGTATAAATATGAAGAATTTTATGTAAGTCAAACAGATAATGAAAGTGAATCAGAATATGAAAGGGAAATAAGATATGAAGATAATAATAAATCAGAATATGAGAAAATAGAAGAATCATCAAGTAAAAATAGTTGAGAATAATGGTAGTTATTTATATAGAAGCTTATGTAGAATATAAACCTAAAAAATTAATAAAACATACAATATTTATAGATAGTGGAGCAGATTTATGCTTAGCTAAAAAAGAAGTATTAATACAACATAAATGGAAAAAATCTAATATTCATAAAACAAGAGTAACAGGATTTAATGAACAGAAAAAAGAATTAGATACAATAACAGAAAATATGAGAATAGTATTAAATAAGACAATATTTAAAATACCTTTGATATATCAAGAAAATAAAATGAACCAATCTATCTTGCTAGGAAATAATTTTTAGATCATTTTAAAACTCAAGTAGTAACTTATCTTGTAATAAATGGATAATATTAAAAAGAATATTACCTATAAATATAACAAGAGTAAATAAAATATTGGTTAATAGAAATAATAATTTGGAAGAATTAACTAAAAAATATCTTGATTTATTAAAATCAAACTTTGGAGAAAATCATGTACAATTATGGGATAAAGAGAAAAAATATGTTGAAATAAAATAATAAACTCTAATGATATAGTAAGATCTAAACCTATTAGATATAGTCCTACAGATAAAAAAGAATTTGAAAATCAAATAAAGGAATTACTAGATTTAAAATTAATAAAAGAAAGTAAAAGTCCACAGAGTAGTCCAGCTTTTCTAATAAGAAAACATAGTTAACAAAAAAGAGGAAAAGCTAGCATTATAATAGATTATAGAGAATTAAATAAAAAGACAATATTTGATGGATATTTTTTATCTTATAAAAGAAATCTTATAAATAGATTATGTTTTAAGAAATGGTTTAGTAAATTTGATTGTAAAAGTGGTTTTTAGCAAATAAAATTAACAAAAGATTCTTATATTTATAATTAAAATAGAGTATAATTAACAAAAGATTCTTATATTTATAATCTTGTAAAAGTGGTTTTTAGCATTATAATTAACAAAAATTAACAAATATGTCAAAGAAGAATGGATCAACTATTTAGAAAATTAAAAGATTTTTGTATAGTATATGTAAACGACATATTAATATACAGTGAAAGTTGAGAAATGCATATAAATCATTTAGAACAATTTATAAAATTGGCAAAAAAAACATGGAATATTACTTTCTAAAAAGAAATCTGAAATCTTTAAAAATAAAATAGAATATTTAGGATATATTATAGATAAAGATGGGTTACAATTACAAAATCATATTGTATCAAAAATACAAAACTTTAAAGATGAATTAGAAAATAAGAAAGAGGTACAACAATTTTTAGGAATAATTAATTATGTAGCAGTTCTTAGAGCATATGAATATAATGATATAGACAAAAAAAACCTCTTATATGTGGATATGGAGGAGGAACATGGAAACCAAATGAAAGGAATTATCATATAAATGAAAAAGATTTATTAGCAGTAAAATTTGGAATTAAGAAATTTCATTATCATTTGTTACCTGTGAAGTTTATAGTAAGAACTGATAATACTCAAGTAAAAGCTTTTATTACTAATAAAATAGATTTATTACCCGAATTGAATAAAAGAAGAAAATGACAATCTTTTTTTGTTGTTATGATTTTATTGTTAAAAATATATCTGGAACTAAGAATGTTTTAGCTAATTTTCTTAGCAGGTACAGACATGACGACTAACAACTTTGATGAATACCTAAAAAATATTATAGGTATTATTACAAAAAACCACGAAAAAATTACCCAATTAAACAAAGAAATAGAAACCATAGTATAGGAAAATACACACCACCTGAAACAATTAGCAAATACTATTAAAGATAAATAAATAGTGAAAACCTTACAAAACCCAACAACACTTTCTACCAAATTACAAACTTTTATATCCAAACTTGCAACTATGCCATTAAAAACCATCTCAGCACAAATATCACCTTCTATTACCATGAGTGACAAGCTCAAATATTCATCTGAAACCATAACATCATATGAAAAGATTGTTAAATTTTACGATTATAAGTCTAATACTGAAATACTAAGAAGCTCAAAAATTAGTAAATATCCGAAGTATTTGTGTAGTGAAAATGTAAATCCTGATGTTGTTGAAAAATTATTTATATATGGATTCATTGATAAAATCATAGTAAATGACACTATGTATAGTATTTCCAAATTGCCAAAATTAATAATAGAATCTACCAAAGCAATGATGGAATCCTTTGGCAAAGAAATATATGGAATACAGATGTTTGATGCCTCTACATATCTAGTTGGCAAACCCATATTAAAATGCCAATTATTCAAGACAGGAAAAAATAGTATTATTAATGGAGATAGTGAAGATTTAAAATTAGCAGTGCCATAAACTATAGAAAAGTTTCAAGAATGGATATGCATAAAAAGAGCAATTGGATTATTGACTCTGAAAGGAAAGATAGAAGATATGCTAAGAGTAAGAAAAGCTCATATTATTGGTACAAGCAGAGGAGCACAGGTAGAAGAAATTATCACACTATATTATGATAATGAAACCATGACACAAGACAATACATAACTTGAAAGAATGCATGACATAATTATTAATCTATAGCATACCCATGCAAAAATGAATGTAGAACAATATAATAGATTAGCAGGACAAAGAAAAAGACCTTTGATCAAGTCCACTAATATTACACATAATACTGATATCATAATGATAAAAGGAGAATGATCTTCTGATCCTTTCAACTAAAACTCAATGTAGTTTTGCTACAAAAGGGTTCATAATGCTATAATACGGATCAAATGTAGTTTAATCTACAGATCCCTGATATTATTATAAAGAAATATTACATGAAATCCTTGAAAAATAATAAAGATGCTGAGAAGACTTAAAGACAAAGTGGCAGACAAGGGACCATGCAGCTTTGAAAAAGAAGAAAAAGACAATGGCAGAAAAGAGATAATAAATGGAAGACAACAAATAATGCATCTCGGAAGACTTTGAAGAATAAAGATAAAGATTATGGTAGACAAGAGATAATGATGTAACTTTAAATAAATTATTAAGAGAGCAATTATAAAAGAAGGAATACTGAGGAACTCTATATAAGGAACCACATTGTAACCGAGAAGGATATCGAAAATACTCTGCAATAAATTCTAAGTTTGAAAATTCTTATGTCTAGCTAAACTCTCTCTCATCCATAATTTTAGTCAAGGAAATATCAGAAGAACAAAAATACTACTCTACCAAAATTTTATCTAGTATTTGTTAATTCAAATATATTATTAAGTATAGTATTTTAGAGGATATCTGAGACAATCCCAGAAGCCAGGTTAGATTCTAGGAGGAACAAGGAGCCATGCAAGGTTGAAAGCCATGGTGATCTAAAATACAATTACTATGTAATAAACTGAACTAATGATTACTATTTATGTTATTGGTAAAGTAATTATTTTCGTGATCTTGATATTAGTATTTGTTAGAAATTATGGATATTTTAAAAAATTCATAATGAATTATATTATATATGTTTGTCTCTATATAATACTTTCTATATTCCTTCCCTTTTTAGGGTTAATAGATGATGAGATCCCTATTAAATTATTAACAAACCCCTGCCTGGAAATTGAAAGCCTAGGTGCTTAGTTACCGATAGTGTTAACGATAATTACAGAAACCTATTATTCTTTTGTACAGTATCTAGAACTGTCCACCATTCAAACACGGGTTGGAATTATTACTCTGATACACATGTTACTGTTGTCTCCCTATCATGTTATATTGTTGATTATATATTTGATGAGCATTCGTAGTTCATTCTTGCTTGTTTCACCTTTCCAAACAAAACAACTGAAGACCATGTCCCGTCTCATGCGCCATACCCTATGAAAGAGCGTGTGAAGGGCAAGGACCCCATATGATAGGCCTCACAGTCCCATTTCCAAGGTAGGGAAAATGAGCAGACTAGGAATTCAGCTTTTGATAGTCAGGTTTATCTATAAGTATTTTTTATGTAAATATATGTAACCTGATGCAACTTAATCAACTTTTGGCTACTATTATAGTTTCTTGTAGAAGCTATAATCAGTAGCACAAAATCAAGAATGTTATAACTGAGAATGTAATGATAAAGATTTAAATGGTAAATTAATGAAATTTCATTTCTTGAGACTATGACTAGTGTGTGTGTTAAAGTGTTTGGGGTCATCAGCATGGCATTTTTTTAATATTATTAAACTGTGATGATATTAGCATTGATAACAAGTTTAGAGATATTGGAAATTGAACCGTGACAACCTGGATCTCTGACCCCGGGTCTGGGGATGTCACAGATGTGCAACTGAAGATAGGAAAGAAGTGGGACACGACTAGAGAGGTCATTGACAAACTTCATAAGGGTCCATTTGAAAACAGGTTTCTCAAATCAATTATCGAATGCTTAGAAAGTTCTAACGACATTATCAATAATTTCTTAAAGGCCCTGAAAGAAGAAGTGGATTACATCACTGTCATAGTTGATCACATTATTGAAGATTGGCAGATCTTAGTCTACACACACATGAATGGCACATTCAGAATCTCTTTGGATTTCCTCCATCAAAAATATTTAGCAGTGATATGGACTTTGTTGAACAAAGTGAAAAGAAGCTCAGAAGAAAATGAACTGCTAATAGATGGACTCCAAGACTTTGCAAGAGTTGTCAGTCCTCAAATCATATATGATCCTCATAAAGTAAGATTTTTCTCTAAAACATTTTATCAAATCATAAAACTAGATGAAGAGTCATTGAAAGGCTATAAAATTAAATATATGATTGAGGTGGAGAAGATGTTGAGATATAAAGGGTTTAGAACTCAAGACAAAATTGATGCGGTTGAAAAGATCCGGAGTTATTGCTTATCAAAAAATATTCCATCTTACATCCGACAAATGTCAAAGATAGATTCAACTCAGCCATATGACATTCAAGAAGAAGTGGATCGTGTTGAGCTGGAAGTGCAATGGAAACTAGCTCGTGCAGAACAAAGATGATTATATGGTGAATCCACTACAACAGGACAATCAACCACTAAAGATGTACCGATGACACCTGTTCACAAAATTTCAAATCTAGAAGAATTAGACAAGTCAAGACAGAACTTGTTGGGTTCCGAGGCATAGAACGCAGCGGATTAAACGTAAATATAACAAAAATTCGGAACCCTAAACGCAGGATCATGTATAAGCCTAGACTGATTATTGTGAAACGGAATCATACCTTTGTCTGGTCTTGGTTTACACGAACTCAACGGAGATCCTAGCTTTCACGACTTGTGTCTTCCTCTCGAAAACACCTCTATGGTATCCACACGAGCACCTTCAAGAACGTCCCACGATCTTGATTACGGAATGGATTGTACTAGCTCCTTTGATGATTTCGAATTTGTTTCTGCCTTGCTGTGCTTGCTGCTGTGTGCTTGCTGCTGCCTCTAGGGATTTTGTTTCTCAAAAACGTAATCCCTCTTAACCCTATCATTATCTATTCATAATGCTGGTTAAGAGGCCCAATCAGCAAAACCTAACCCATGTAGGTTTAGAATAAATAATAAAACCGAATTTCTATTATTTAATTAATAACTAAGTCATACTTAATTATTAAGGGCA
>QRFB01003664.1:10341-37426 GCA_008931105.1 Oenanthe javanica
AATCCTCGTATAGAAATATAATGATCTCAAGTCAGAGGATCATTACACCATTATCACTGTGAGTCTTTCTTATGACTTTATTAAACATGAAGAATCTCACTGTGGGTCTGTCCAGTACCATGTACTCCTACATGTACCTATGCATTGACTTTAGTATCCCCATACTTATAACCAATGAGATATGGTTATCTGTCAAACAACATACTAGTCTATTTATGTATTATTATTGTCCTATAATAATAATACTCGACTAGGGACATTTAAGAATATGATATATTATATAATCTCAAATTCAAGTCATGTACTTAAACTATATAACGTGTATCATGATTCTAAGGACATTTATTATGCTAACAAATATATCGCAGTAATTAAAGTCATAATAAATACGTTTATTGAATAATCAAATGACATAAAAGTTTATTAAAGGAAACATTGTATTGCCTCTAGGGCACCTACACTAACACACTTTTGAAAGAGATGAAAGTCATATCTTCTATCTACCACTTGTCCATGAAATTTCTCACGCCCGCTAGGATAGGATGTGTCAAGGGGTGTCAATTTGATTCAAGGGAATGTTATAACAAGTCAGTAAAGGTGTTTGAGAAGACAAGAGGTCTAAGACAACCACATTCAAACAACATGGTGGAAAGCCAATGAGAAGCTATAGTGAATGTTTTGTATACGGTAGAATTCCCACAAGAAGAAGATCATGAAAAAGAAATTTTATGTATTGAGGACAAGCCCTATCCTCAAATTTTGATGTTGGAGGCACCTCCTCAAGAGGAGTTCGTGAAAGGAATTGTGGAAGACGCAAGTGACGAAGAAATTGAAGAATAAGACTTGGCCAGAAAGAGGAAGGGTAAATCAGTTATTCCCGAGTCTCTCCCCATCACTGAGTTGGAAGAAAATTTCAGTCAACCACCCGAAACCATGGAGGGCGCGCCCTCCTCTCCTTCTAGGAAAGAAGATGATTTCGATTTTGACTTGGACCCCTGAATGCCTCTTGCAATAGAAAAAATGGGGCTAGCAGAAGACGCACTTTATATTCCCATAAATCCGGAGGATCCTATGAAAGTCCTGAAAATTGGCTCGTGCCTGGAACCGGCCTTACGAGAAGAATTGGTCAAGTTCCTCAAATCCAACTTGGATGTGTTCGCATGGAGTCATGTCGATATAGTAGGAACCTAAAGTAATGTGCCATCTCCTTAATATTGATCCAAAGAAGAAAGAGATGAGGCAGAAGCGCTGCTCTATTAGTGGGGAAAGAGCTCAAGCATTGCAAGAAGAGGTGGATAGGCTCTTAGATGTTGGTCTTATTAAAGAATCTTTCTTTTCGGAATGGTTGGCGAACCCCGTCTTGGTGAAGAAGCCCAATGAGAAGTGGAGGACATGTATTGACTTCACGGATCTGAACAAGGCTTGCCCTAAAGAGTGCTTTTCTCTTCCAAGAATTGACCAGCTAGTAGATGCCATGGCTAGTCATGCTCTTCTCAGTTTCATGAATGCATACTCGGGGTACAATCAAATTCTAATATATGAGCCGGATCAGGAACACACCTCCTTCATCACAGACAGAGGATTATATTATTACATTGATATGCCCTTCGGCCTGATCAATGCTGGGGAAACTTATCAAAGGTTAGTAAACATGATGTTCAAATATGAAATTGGGAAGACAATTGAGGTATATGCGGATGACATGTTTGTAAAATCCAAGGAGGCCAATGACCACATAAGGCATTTGGGGAAATGTTCAACATTCTAAGGAAATACAGAATGAAGCTTAATCCTCAGAAGTGTATTTTTGGGGTAGAGTCAGGAAAATTACTTGGGTTCATAGTCAATCATAGGGGAATTGAAGCAAATTCTACTAAAATCCAAGCTCTTCTCGACATGAAGTCACCAACAACCGTGAAGCAAGTTCAAAGCCTCACTGGGAGGATAGCCGCTCTCAATAGGGTTGTGTCAAAGTCATCATACAAATACAAAGAGTCTTTCAAGCTATCAAGGGTAGCCAAAGACTTTGTGTGGACTCTAGAGTGTGAAGAATCTTTTCAGAAGATAAAAGAACATTTGGGTAAGCCTCATCTACTAGCCAAGCCGTCTGAAGGGGAAACATTAATTTTGTACTTTGTAGTCTCAGAATATTCAGTTAGCGCCGTCTTGGTGAAGGAAGAGGTCGACTTACAGTCACCCATCTACTATGTAAGTAAAAGGCTTCTAGATGCTGAGACAAGGTATTCCAACATGGAAAAGTTCATTTATACCCTGATTTTAGCGGTAAGGAAGTTAAGGCCTTACTTCCAAGAACACAAAATTGAGGTAAGGACAACCTATCCACTCAAACAAGTCATGCATCGGCCATAGATATCAGGAAAAATGTTGAAGTGGGTAGTTGAATTAGGGCAATTTGACATCAAGTACAAGTCGATGAATGCTATCAAAGGGCAAGCCCTAGAAGATTTCATCTTAGAGTTCCCTCCAAACTTTGAAAATTATGAATGGGCCTTAAATTCGGTAGAAGCAACACACATCTCTCTAAGTAGAGAGAGGGAGATTCCCGAGCTATGGTGGACTTTGCATGTAGATGGAGCAGTGAATAACGAGAGATCCAGAGTCGACATAGTCCTTATTAACCCTGAAGGGCATCATCTTAAGAGTGCGATTCACTTTGAATTTCGAGCTACAAATAATGATGCAGAGTATGATGTCTTCATTGCTGGGATGAGGCTTGCCCTAGAAATGAAAATTACTCACTTAATTGTCCAACACGATTCTATGTTGGTAGTATATGAAGTGAATGGGGATACCAGACGAGAGGTCCCAGGACAGAGATGTATCTTGAGTGTGCCATGCGTTTGATAAAGAAATTCACAGAGGTTTGCATAGAGCAAGTGCCTAGAGATCAAAACTTCAGAGCTGATGCCTTGGCCAAGTTAGGATCACAAAAAGATGCTACAATGTTAAGAGTCATTTCTTTGGAAATTAAGGAGAAGCCGAGTGTTCCAGAGGTAAATACTACAGTGATTGATGAAGAAGTTCAGGAGAAAGTCACATGGAAAACACCCATTTGGGAGTTTTTGAAAGAAGGAAAGCTTCCTGAAGATAAGGGAGAAGCCATGAGGCTTCATTACAAAGAAGCCATGTATGTGGAGTATGACAGAGTTTTATATAGAAGAAAATTCAACCAACCTCTACTCAAGTATATAGACGGAGATGAATGTACTTACATCATGAGGAAAATGCATGAAAGCATATGTGGAAACCACTCGGGGGGTAATTCTTTAGCTATGAAAATTCTCAAGCAGAGGTATTATTGGCCTACTATAAAGAAGGATGCTTATGAATTTGCTAGGGCACGTGACAAATGCCAGAGATACGCAAACTACATCGCCAGTCTGGTAGCTTCTCTCACCTCTATGACAAGCCCATGACCATTCACCATGTGGGGGATCGACTTGATAGGAGAATTGCCCAAGGGCAATGGAGGAGTCAAATATACGGTAGTAGCTGTTGATTATTTCACGAAGTGGGCAGAAGTTGCTCCTCTTGTAACTATAACAACCAAGGAAATAACAGACTTCATGTTCAACGCCATTGTTTGCAGGTTTGGTATCCTATACAAGTAGGTCTCGGGTAATGAGAGGCATTTTAACAAGAATAATAATTTTGTGTTTAACGACATTTTTTACAGGTTTGGGATTCCTTACAAAATGATCTCTGACAATGGGAAGCAATTCGAAAGCAAGGAGCTTAGAAGTTTATGTGAGAACCTGGCCATAAAGAAAGACTTTACAACAGTGTACCATCCTCGGAGTAATGGGCAAACTGAAGCCATCAATAAAATCATCAAGCACACCCTGAAATCCAAACTAGAGGAAAGCAATGGGAATTGGCCGGATAAATTGCCTTAGGTATATCAAAATTTCAGGGTATATTATTCTTGATGTGATGATATTTATTAGACAACATTCATACTCCAGGTATTATGGTCCTACAACACTACTCCTAAAAGTACTACAGGGGAATAACCCTTTGTCTTGACATATGGGTGTGAAGCCATGGTCCCAGTTGAGATCAGAGCAGGATCCTTCAAAAGAGATAATTTTCAGGTAAGAGGCATTATCTTAGATCTGAGTCCTGTTGAAGGATATCAAGCCTTATCATTGTGGAATCACTTAATTTTTCAGGAAGAGGTCCAGGAGGTGAATCACAAGCTCTACCTAGATTTGCTAGGAGAAACGAGATCCAATACTCAGGTGAGGTTAGCAGCCTATCAGCAGAGGACTGCAAGGTACTACAACTCAAAATTTAAGGAAATACCGATTCAGGTAGGTGACTTAGTGCCGATGAAGGTGATCCCACACACCAAGACAGTAAGCCATGAAGTGTTTGGAGCTAATTGGGAAGGGCCATAAAAAATTAGAGCAGCGCTGTGGGAAGGAACTTACTATTTGACTGATTTGGAGGGCAAACTCATTCCAATGGCATGGATTGGAATGTAGAGCACTTGAAGAAGTATTATCAGTAGGGCAAGCCCTATATGTTTTATGTTACATTTTCGAGAAAATTTCTGATTTCAGTAGTAACAGTAGAAGTAAAAATATTTCACTCTCACTCTAGGGGGTAATAGGTATATGGTACAACTATGTGGTTTTGAAACTTTACGACTATGTAGTTTTGACTAGTGCAAATATATGTGCTGAGGTTTAAGTATTAATATCAGTATGATTTTGCAGATTTTATTACAAGGATATATAATTTTTTAAACATGATAAGAGAGACGCGCCTCTTATACTTCAAAGAGGGCGCGCCCTCCGCGTAACATAATGGGTGAAATTTTGACCAACATGAATATATTTGCTAAAGTTTTATTATTAATATAAGAGTATTATGAAAATTATATAACACATGAAGATGTCTCAAGAAATGAGGGATAACACGCATCTTTTAGTTTATAAAGGGCGCATCCTCTCCTAATAAGATGGAGGTGGCAAATACCATATGGGCGTAATCCAAAGTAAGGTAAATAATGATGCTGGGTAAAGTAGAATGAAATTTATAAACATCCATTATTCAATGGTGAGATGCGCCCTGTTGGAAAAAACATTCAAAAATAGCTACCAAGTTAAAACATTTTTTACAACTTGCAGGGTTTTACAAAGGACCAGAAATTCATAGAAACTAGTTCATTCTTGGACAGATGAATTAGTATTTTCATCAGTGGGAAGATGGATGGATTGGAGAGGCGTGACTGACAAAGACTGAGTGAGGGGATGATCTTTGGTTATTGTTGAAGATATGGGCGCCCCCCAGAAGTGCTCGCCAATGCTGCCAATTCCTTCTCTCTAACTTCAAGCAACTCCACATTTTTCACTGCAATGTTGTCAGGCTCAAGATTTTTGAACTCTGCCATCCATTTCACGGTGCTAGGGCCAAAATGACTCCAATTATACTCAGGGTCCATGGCCAAGAAACCTGCAACATAATTTTGAAAACCTTGATCGAATGCTCTATCTTCAGCCTTCTTCTTTTCATTAGTCCAGTTAGATTTTTCGGACTCCCATTTGGCCTTTTCAGTATCCCAATCTGCTTTCTCCTTCTCAAGGGCAACTATTTCATGTTCCTTTGAGGAAAGAACAACAGTGGCTTTAGTGAGTTGTTTCTCAAAGAATTTGAAATCATTGGTTAGGTTGGTAATTTCTTTGTCCTTAGCCTTGAGCTACTTTTCAAACTCTACTTTTGCTGCATTTAGGGCCTCGTCCTTCTCCTTCTTCATGGAAGACAAACGCACCTCAGCCTATTGGAGAAGATGTCTGCGGGTCATAGTATGGAAATAGAGTTCGCAGGCAGCCTTCCTCATAGCTTCATCGACCGCCTTACCTTTCCTATTTTTCCACTTGTGCACATCCGAATCTTGGATGATAGACTCAGTCATTAGACCAAGAGTGGAAAGGACCAAGGATGCGCCAGAGTTATGATGATTAGCCTTATTCCTCTTCAAAGTAAGGGAGGACGCATCATCATGAGGAGCGATTCTTTTCCTCGAGGCTTCAGTGGTTGGGAGTTTTTTGGGAGGATCCTTTAAAACGGGCGTTTCATTGGGGGAAGGCGCGGAGTCTTTGGGCGTGTCCTTAGGTGGACTAAGAGCCCTCCTACGACCGAAAGCAGCCGGGATTCCCTGCATATCTGAAAGAAATGTATCAATAAAACATACCAATACTAAATAAGCATGAAAACGTGAAGCAATATGGGTAAATGGTTGAAATAAATGTTAGCATGCATGAATAAGAGAGGTGGAAACAAAACAAGCAACAAAGTTCAAGATGGTAAGCTGAGGGTGCGTCCTCAATAACGGGTCATATCCTTAATGTCTTCTTCACCGGACTCTTCATCAACTAAGATAGTTTTCTTCTTTTATTTCTTTTTAGATTTCTTGGTGGGTGGTCGTAAGGAGCCTTGAGTTCCCACCACCATAGGGAAGAAACCAGCTTCCTTGAGGTTATCCTCGGTAATTAATAATTTTTAGTCTTTTTCAGCCTTGGAGAGATTGGGAATAGTCTGGGCATGCTCAAGGGCGCGCTCTGTGAGCTCTGTGGGGGGTATACCACTCCTAGGAATAAGGAAAAAAATGTTAATAATATGGAGGAAAAAAATAATCAATTAAAGAAGGGGCACGTTCTTCTCACTTTCTAGGTACTTTGTTGAACTTTACTTGCATCATCTCTGTGCCATAGATATAGAAGAACTTGTCCTTCCAATTTTTAACATTGCTAGTTTTTCCTTCGTCAAAACCCAACTTATTGTGCCTATGTTGCACCACTAAAAAGAAATAGCCTATGTTACTGCTCGGGCGAAGAGTGAAAAAATAGTTGAATTCTTCCAAAGAAGGGGGGTCGAAGCCTTGTTGAAGATAGATGATGAATAGGTCTGCGGAGTACTTATAAGAATTGGGGGAAAGCTGAATGGGAGCAATTTCGTACTGTTGGAAAATTTCCTTGAAGAAGTCATGCATTGGCATGCCCATTCTAGCCTCCAGGAGATTTGGAGTCAGTACCACCCTTGGAATGCATAATCTAGGTACTTGATCAAATCTATGAGGATGCATACCTTCAGTGGGCACGCCGAAGGTGCCTTCGATGTCATAGTAGTGAGTCAAACGGTTCACTTCTCCGAAAGTATTCTTTAAAGACATTCCAACACAAGCTAGTTTGCATTGGCGCTTCCTCATAGCATCTTTCTCTTTAAGTGAAGAGTCCTCCCCGTATTCAGTCCAATCAATTTCTATCTCATGATCTTCCACATCCCAATGTATAAAGGGTATTAGTGACTTCGGTGGAGAGACCGGAAAAACTTCATCTTCTGAAGACGCGCCAACCTCCTTTTCCTCACTCTGAGGAGGCGACCCCTCTTCATCATCTTCGTCATTCCCTACGATAATAGGTTACTTTTCAGGATTTCGAGGGGGATTTGTATCTACCTCGCCATCAAAAACAACTTGGTAGTTTGATCTTCTTCTCGAGAGTGAGGTTGGTTTTTCCTCATCAGATCAATCATTGATGGGTGTGACCACAACAGGGCGCGCCCCGGGTTGAGAAGCGCCTTCATCTTTGTTTGATTTTTTGAGATGCTTGGAAGATGCCTCGGAAATGTGTGGGATGCTTGGGCCGGAGGATTCGTCCTCGGTAATGGATAATTTTTCTGGATGTTGGCTAAGGCGTGCCATGAAACTGTGTACTTCTTTCAAAGTTTTTGGCGATAAAAGCCTTGGGATTGGTGTAGGAGATGTCGAAACCCCGTATCTGGGGTTAAATTCGGGGAATGGATGAAATGGGAAGTTGGACGCGACTTCTCTAACCATCTGAAATGAAGACAAAAACATCAACACTTAGTGTGGTCTCGTGAAGACGCTCCCTGGGGAAAATAGAGGTTCAAAAAGAGCGGTAGTATGATGTTAATAGAAATAAAAGACAAAGGGGGATGAAGAGTAAATAAATGGGTATTCAAATAGAGGCAATAATTATAAGGGCGCGTCCTAGGGGGGTCTATTAAATTCTAAAAGGGTGGGGTTGAGCAATGAGTATGTGCACGATATTATAATCATTGTTTGAAGATAATGTTGGTTAGTACTGGTTGTGATACATAAATGGGCGTTTCATGTTTATGGACGCGTCCTGGAGGGGTATATATACCTAAATTCTAGAAACAGTTGGGAGATATAATACAATGATAAAATAAGATCTACAGGTTATACATATATTTATACACATCAAGAACACGAAGCACACATGGTAACTTAAATGGTTTTTTTACATTTTTAAGGAAATTTAGTGGATAGAATTGCATAAGTGAAGATACATTGCGTAGCTACTAAAGAGATGAGTCTTTTGAGTCCAGGAAATCAAGATTTGGCTAGAGGAATCACCTGAAATAGCCAATTGAAGTTTCGACTGACTTCGAAGCTTTTTTGAAAGAAAAAAAAGAGGGGTTTAGAGAGTATAGGGGAAGAGAGAGAAAATAATTAGTATATATAATGTTGACAAGACGTGGGTGACACGTGGCAACATATGATTGGGCCTCGAAACGAGTATCAAGGAAAACTACATTGTATGCCCTGTCTAGTGTGTATAAGTGTGTATGTAAAGTTGTACGAACAAGGAGAGATATAATGTTAAAGTGTCGATTGAAGTCCAGGAAGGCACATCTCAATTTTGAAGAAAATCAAAATCTTTTAGGACGATGACATGGTAAGACTGTGACTAGGTCACAGGCCTGTGTTTTATTTGCTTAATTAGTAGGAGGCCGCGTCCTGAGAATAATATTATGTTGAAGTGAAAGTCTCCTAAACATCTATGATACCTAGCAGACTTGGGGGTAATTGTTATGGGTGAATTCTGTGTCCTTCATTTATGAAAGGCGCGCCCTGTCTAGCTGTGAACAAGGGCGCGTCCTGCGTGATTGGCGGGGTAATTCTGCACTTTACCAGCAGTGTGTTCCTTCATATTCCTCGGGTTGCCCCCGTAGGGGAGTTATGCTGTGCTTCTGACCTTATCCTGGAAGATCTTTTCCCTGTACTCAGGCAGATTGCCCTCATTTGGGGGCTTAGGACGTGACCTACATTTGCGGTGGATCTAATGCTGACTTTCAGTCAAGGTATCCAAGAAAATAGTTGTAGTGGACTGGCTAGAGCCCACGGTTTCTGGGTCAACATCGGATCCATGAAGTCCTTGAGTCTTATACTGAACTTTGACCTATCCGAACAAGCCCAGATGTAGAGTCCTCTTTCAGGAAGGTTCCTTCTGACAATTACCTAATTTGATCCAAATTAGGGTTATGTTCTCTTAACGGGTCTTTGCTTTGCCAAGAATTACGTGAACTTGATCCTCTATTTTGCCTATAAATAGAGGTACGTAGGCACATTGTCGGAGGTCGGAATTATTAGAGCTCACAGCCGTTAGAGAATAAAAGATCTAGTTATTCTGAAATCTAGTAATCTCAGCCACGTTATCTTTTTCCAACAAAGAATCTCAATCTTTGTTGATTACCATATTTCTCTGTCAACAGTCCCAATTTGGATCCTTTTTTTTCATAGAACTTTTATTAGGTAATACTTTTCATTTTCCTTTTGAATACTCGTATTTTTATTTTAGATCAAAAATAGGTATATTTTTCTAAACGTTGCATATAAGTAGATATTTCTGAAAATACGATTTTTGTATTCTCTTATCAATGTTACTATGTATTTATTATGTAAGTTGGACAGCCTAATAAGCGGGTAGATTTGTTTTTTGTTAAGTAATAAGTGGGTAGAGTTTCACTTAATGTAGACATGGTCCTAAAAGCTTCACTTGTTATAGCTAGGTATCTAGTTGCGAGGGTTTTCCCACATTGCTCGGTATATATAATCCTTCTCTTTTTTTATATTTATCGTTTGACTTTTTTGCACGTAATTTAAAGTGTTTTGACCGCATAGTTAAAATAATTATTTTTAAATTTTTTTTGTGAATTTTAGTATAAATTATATATTTTTATTCAGTTTTTTTAAAAAAAATAATTATTTTAACTATACAGTCAAAACACTTTGAGATGTGTGCAGAAAAGTCAAATGTTAAATATAAAAAAACAGAGGGAGTATTTGATTGATCTATGCTTAGATATTTGTGGAGAATGAACATTGAGTTTGACAATGTTGTTATGCATAATATCCTCTTAATTGATTGAATTGCAAGTCAATAATTTCATGGTAGCTAGGGAACAGCTGTATTTGATCGATCTCAAGTCGGTCGTGATAGCTTTTATTATTTTGAAGACACTGCCAACCTCTTTCTGGATGGCCAGTGTGTCTCTGTCTGAATTATGTATTGGTAGCTGTGAGGTGGGGCCCACTGTGTCTACTAAACCGATGGGTAATAATAGCTGGTCAAGATATTATCTGTACAGGAAGGTGAACTGCGTCCTATGAGACAAAAAAAGAGCGAAGGAGAAATTTTTGACATTTTTTCTCGGAAGAAGCCAATTGAGTTGGAAAAGTTGTATCCGCTACTTTTGCTTCCTTTTATCCTTTCCTCCTGCACAAGTTGCACACACTTTAAAAGAGATTCTAGATTTTTTTGAAATCCAAATTTGACTGCCTAAATTGTTAGATACAATTCTTCTGGACTATAAATAAGTGCACAGCTCCCCTCCTCTCTTCACTCCATCTATATACAGCTCTCTTTCTATGTATATCTATAAGAATATAACATAAATGACCATGGTATGCGCTTCTACCATACCTGGACTATGTAGCAGCTGGACTGACTAACTTTGATGCCGGGCTCCCACCTCGACTCCTATGGAATCTTTCCAATGCTGTTGTTTTTTGATAGATCTAAATTCGTGAACCCGAGTGCAGAGGTATAATATTTTCTCATATCCTTTCACATCATCTTTTATCGTTTCACCATTTCCTGATATGTAGCCTAAATAGAGATCACTTATGTCACTTGTAGTCGTGGCACTAAAATTTCCCAAACAAGGATGTATGTTTCCTGTATCTGATTTTTTGTCAAGTTTAGAACTTGAATGGACGAGTAGCCACAAATCTGTGCAGAAATTATCCTTACAAATATCAAACTTATCTATTAATGTTGCGCAACAAGTTTTAAGAAAAACTCCTGTTTCCTCAGTTTTACAGAGCTGGTTGCAATCGATGTGGAAAAGAATAATTTGAACAATATTCTTCCCCCTAGAGCCTAGACTAGAGAGCAAATTACCTTCTCCCGAGTATATTATACTCCAGTCTAATATNGAGAGCTAGTTGCAATCGATGTGGAAAAGAATAATTTGAACAATATTCTTCCCCCTAAAGCCTAGACTAGAGAGCAAATTACCTTCTCCCGAGTATATTATACTCCAGTCTAATATTTTTATGCTAAATTTTTTACACAGATGTTGGACTACTCATCAATTCAAGTTCTAAACTCGACACAAATTTAAATATCAAGAAACACACTTCTATTCTTCTACTGATTTTAGTGTCATTATTACAAGCAAGACTGCGAGAGTAGTGATCACTATTTAAGCATCATTTTAGACAATGATGAAACGATTATAGATGATGCAAAAGGATGTGAGCAAAAAACCACCTCTAGACTCAGGTTTATGTTCACAATGGATCTATTAAATAACAACATCAATGGGAAGATTCTTGGTATGTTAAATTCGAATGTAGTGTATTATCATCTAGCTAGAAGGATCCTGTCAACTAATTGTATGGTCTATTCCACAAAGTCTTTCTCAGTTTCTTGAACCTCGCCTTGAGTGACTTATCAGGATAGTTAAGACCCCTAGAAACTAACTCAGACCCTCAATAATTTCTCCATTCTATGCTGACAACAATCGGCTCTGTAGCCAGCCTATCATGTTGCCATGCACTGGTTACAATGTAGCTAATTTTAATTCTAATTCTGATGATGAGTTCATGTGGTTTTATACTGGGATAGGACCTTGTCTCCTGGAATTTTTTTATTGGGATTTTGAACTTCTTTGCATCTCATCAATTTTTTGAGGTATTTCAAGTTCTACTTTGTCAAACAAGTCTTTGACAAGATGCAGTTGTTCATTACGGAGGAAATCCCCCAACTAACAGGTGAACTTTTCTACGTTCCTATTCAAAGACACACGCACATTATAAAATGTCATCTTAGTCTGGTTAATACCTTTTCTCCTCTTGTTATCATAATGTTTTAAGCATATCAGTGAATTTTTTGAATATGTAAAATATGTGTTGGCATTATCCACATATTTTAATTAAACAGATTCGGGGTCTTCATAAAGCGGTATCCCTGGAGGAAAAGTATTCATATGTTTCTTTCGACTGGACTTAGGTTTTTCGGTAGCCTTAACGAAAATGCATGTTGTAATATCCTGCATCATCTATATAGAACCTTAGAAATGGTATTTGCAGCTGTATATATGTAGTGATTGCCAAATTGTTCATATGTTCAGTTTCCACTTGGTATTGTCATGGTTGTGTTGTTCTGTTTGATATTTGGTTATTGTTTGTCATCTTGGAAGTAGTATTGCTTAATATTATTTTTCTCGAATCTTCTAATATCATAAGAGATGAAGTTCAGAAAGTGATGTCCGATTCCGGAAAGATTTAAAAATCGGACCATTAAAATTGTTAACCCCAAGAATAAATATGCAAGGCTAGTAATATTACAAACCCCAAAAAGATGTTAACATCAAAGCTGGTCCAGGAGATTTTAATCACACGGAAATGCTACTTCACGTAAGTCGCAACTTTACTAGCACGATTTATTAGTTGCCTAAACGATGTGCAAAGAAGGAAACATGTGTAAAATAATTACTTCTACGTAAGCTTTTATCATTTGTCATGTCTTCTGATCTTTATATATTACTCAGAGGTTAACATCTTCTTATAGTGCAATCTTATGACCCTGTTGAAGATTGCTTCTTAAACTATTTTCTGCATAATAGCAAAGGGATTCAGGATTGTAAAGCATTTCATAAACATGTAGAACAAGATCCCAGACGTAGCCCACGGGGAATATCTGATTGTCAAACTTTGGTGGCATCTCGTTAAACTCCTCCACAGACATTGACCAATCTGCATGCTGGACTCTTAGGTCGACCAACTAATAATGTTGTATTGCCAGAAACTGATCAACAATTTCTATTACGAGGATCTCAACTAAGACAAAAGAACGCCCTTAGTGATCCAGGTGTGGCACATCACCAGCCCCCTTCACTGTTATGGGGTCAGTTTCTTCATATATTTCCTGCCATCTTCCTGATTTTTTCGGTTGTATAGTTGATTATAGAGTTGTAACTTAAAATGGGGTTGCTGCTTTTACTGACCGTCCATAAGATATTGAAAATTCTCCCAGTATTGACAGATTGACTTATGCCTCAAATATTGCCAAATCTTCTTGATGTATAGATTTCAATGCGTTGAACTGTAGTTTCACTTGGTTTAGGTACTTAAAAAATCTGCTTGAATCTTCTTTTCTACCTTTTTATCTCTAAGGCTACACCCTGGAGTTCTATCAATAAAATCTCGATTATCTAAAAACAATCAGACCATTGTCCTTCTATGCATGTTACTCGAACTATGAAAGAAAAAAATTACTGAATGGACATGAAGCTGCTAGAAATTGGTAAAATGGTAGTGATCGAATTAACTAGTGTGATTTGTTGTAGAGGGTACTATTTACTAGTCAGTATCGGCTTTAGAAGTCGAGGGTATTTGAGCTACACATTTTATTTCTAGATTTCTCTTCTACACAAGATATGTATACCTACATTTCAAATGTACATTTTTTTAAGTTTATACAAATTAATATGTAAATCATTATTATCTTCAGAAAATCCATTTCCATGAGGATGCAGAAGTCTTCAGCTTTCTTTATCCTCCGGGGCTACTGATGCTAATACCATTAAGAATATATTATTCGTTTTAAATAAATTTAAGATGGCACCAATAGATTACCAGAAGAAAGAAATCAGTAGAGGTTAATGTATGTAAGAAATTTGTTATGTATGTGTGTGATGGAGCTAAGATAAGAGTTCAGCTTGTATGAGGTTTCCTCCTCAGCTGAGCAGCCTCTACTTCAATCCTAAATGCTATCTTGTCAAAGACTTGTTCATGGAAGTAAAAGTAAGCATATCTCAAGGACTTGACAAAGCGTAGAGAACTGTAGAATCAAGAGCTCGATATCTGCACAAGTCTGCAGGACTGCAATAAATGTAACTATGGAAGTAATCAAATGTATCGTCTCCCTGCGTACATGCAGTATTTTATCTTAAAAAGTTGGTTTTTCTCTAAATAATAGAAATCCTTTATGGAACTATGGAATGATGCAGTGTATTTTTAAAGGTACAACAAATTAAATCCTTGGTTCTTCAATTGGATAGAAATTGNCGTTTATAATTTTTTTCTACGAATAGGATTAATATTAGATTTTTGACGTGAATTTAAGAAAGACGTCGCCTACCCGTGCTTTTGGAGAGTTTTTTTTCCCTAAAATTATCGACGAAAAAACAAAATAATTATAAATAAATTTGACTCCAGTAAAAAGGTACGGGAGTCCAGTATTTTTACTTTCCCTGTATACATACACACAGGTATGACCNTGAAAATCCCTGATAAATACAGTATAGAGCCATATACAGTGTCATAAATTTAAAAACAATTTTTAGGTGCATATAACCATTTAAATTTTATCGACAACCTAAAAAAAATTAGATCAGGGACATTGGTTATTGAGTACTCGAGATAAAATCAGTTCCGAAAAATAGGAAGATATGCAGAGGACCAATGCTATTGGCAGCTTCAAACCTTGAAGATGNCTATAGATACAAACAAAACTTGAAATAAACACAACACACCTACTCCTGTTACACTCAACTAACAAAATCAAACCACATATCTAACGTGTTCTTCCGTCCCACTACTTTACTTGTTCTCTCTCTAGATCTAATTCAATCAATTACTCAATTATACATACATACATACATTGTATGCATTATTATACCTTTTTTCTGATCGGAACTAATGTCGACGGAGCGATTGAATTCCGGCGGTTTTTACGTTCAGATGCAATCGGAAGCGTCGTCGTTTCGTCATATTGAGTCAACTCGGATGTTTGATGAGTTGCCTAATGCTACAATTGTTCAAGTGTCGCGTCCTGATGCTAGTGATATTTCGCCTATGCTCCTGTCTTACACTATTGACTTGTCTTACAAACAGGTATTTTATCTTTAATAGATTGAGAGAGATTTAAATTAGTTATTAGTTATTGTTATTATTTGTTTGTGATTAATGAATTCTATTGTTACTTTTATGCCAAGTGAAAGTAGAGAGTTATTAGAATCGAATACTTAAAATTGTTTTTTATATTTGAATTACTTAGAAATCAATAAGTTTGTCTAGACCAGAAGAACATTAGTATATTGAGTATTATATAGAGATTATAGATATTAGATTGCATAATTTAAGTTAGTTCAAGCTGAGCTTGGATAGCCCAAGTGGTAAGGATTTCTCTTCAGCCCTCGAGATTTGTTAGAACAGATACTCATTTATAATATAAGCCTAATTATTCAAAAAAAAAAAAGTTAGTTCAAGCTTGAAATATAATACAATTTATAAATCTCTATCTATATAATATATATATATATATATATATTGCTAAATATATAATATATTTTTTTAGTATAGCCTATTAGCTAATAATAAGTAAGTATTTATTCTCAAATAATTCTCGGGTGAGGGAGAATCGAACTCAATACTTGGGATCAATACTTAGGATCAATAGACGATAAACCGTTACCACTTTTAAGATATAATATAACATATGATATTATTAAGTTCTCTTCGTAACACCTTAAGGTGAGTTGGTATCGAGTTCGGTCTTCTCCTACCCTAATATTCTAATATATTTAATATTATCGCATCGAAGATGGGCTGCTATTAATAAGTCCTCCTAGCACCTTAAGATACGTAAGCCCTTCTTGTAATACCTTGATTGTCTGATTTAGGTTTTAGGTGAGCTCATAACATTTCATGCTATCAAAACCAAGATCTGGAGTACCCACATACTCCCAATATTTCTCAAATAAATGTATGTTGACACAAGATTACACTACTCCTTTATATAACAAGTTCAAACACACTACCCCCGATATTTCTCAAATAAATGTATGTTGAAAGACCAGTTTAGATTTAGATTACTTTACTCCTTTAATCTATATATAATGAGAGGCTATTTAGTTATATGGTATACATTGCCAGAATGCCAGATCAAAGTGTAAAAGATATTTTAATTATGTTAACAGATAAACAAGTTTTCAAAATAATATTATTTTACCTTTTAATGATGATAATACTTTTAGTGTTAGGTTGGTAGTCACATTGGTTTTCTGAGGATGTGTTATATAGTACTGTGATTTTTTTGCTAAGTTATAGTATGGTCACATTAACACTATTTTTGGGATGTGTTTTTAGCTATAATTAATAATATAACTAAATTGTGCTACATTTTGTTTTTGTATTTGTTATTTAGTTCAAATGGCAATTAAAGAAGAAAGCTGCAGAAGTTTTTTATTTGCACTTTGCATTGAAGAAACGTGTGTTCATCCAGGAGATCCATGAGAAGCAAGAGCAGGTATGCTACAATGTTACTTTAGACCCTTCACTGCATAATCGTGGAAGGATTTGCTGCATTTGTAATTGTCTCACTGTGTTGCAAGGTTAAAGAATGGCTGCAAAACTTGGGAATTCGAGAACACACAGCAATTATGCATGATGAAAACGAACATGATGATGAAACTGTTCCTTTAAATCATGATGGAAGTGTTCGAAATCGGTGAGTGTTGATTAGATATAACTTTTCAGAATGTGGGAAATGAGTGTTACATCTCTCTCCATCATTGATATAGTTCTTACAGGTGCTTTCTTATTCAGAGATGTTCCTTCTAGAGCTGCTCTGCCAATTATTCGGCCAGAACTTGGAAGGCAGCACTCGATGTCAGACAGAGCAAGGGTAGCAATGCAAGGATACTTGAATCATTTTCTTGGAAACTTGGATATTGTTAATTCTAGAGAGGTATACTGGGCCACTGGGGTGTTCACCTAGGACATTTTTCTTAATACTATAAAGATATGAGGTTGCTTTGGATGTCTAACTACATATACTTTGCATTTGCTTGCATACTTCTTTGTCAGTGTGATAGAGCTGAAGGTTTTATCACGAGGGCTTAATATGGAATATATGTATATATAGATATAGATGTGTATATGTATCTGTTTGCATACTGGTAACAGTCATTTGTTCACACTTGTTTTATGACTCTTTTGTAGTGATTTCCTTGCATCTATTAGGCAGATTAGTAAGTAGATGCACACAATGATATATCCTTAAACTGATGGCCAAAGATAGCTTACTGACTAGTGGCTGCATAAATTTGATAATATAGTGAGGCCGTCAAAGTATATGTATTATTTCTAATTTATGATATATTTCATTAGCTGAAGAACCCTCACAACATTATGTATATATTGCAATTGTTGAAACACTTTGTATCAATCCTAAGTATAGGAATGTGAAGTAATCTAGCAACATGAGAGTAAGTAACACATACAAGTTTACAAGGCATTAAGGCAACTGTTGAGGTAGCAGATGAAACTGTAGTGAAGGCAGTTTAAAATACTATCTTAGAGAACTGGTTGTGAAAGCTTGGACATCGAGTCACATGTTGTGAAAGGACTGGACCTCAACATATAATGCCAAAAAAGTTGGTAAACAATTGGTTGTAATGCAAATGTTGGCCTTTTTGTTTATCGTATATTGTTAAATCTTGTTCATTGTTTTTGCTCTAAAATTGGTTCTCTTTTTACTAATTTTATTTACACTAAAATTACTAAAATTGCATCTTGTTCATTGTTTTTACTAATTACTAATTGTTTTTACTAAAATTGGTCGTAATGCACATGTACATCTTCTGTGTCTACCTTGTGCTAGTCTCAACTAATATCAAATCAAGCATAGCTTAGACAACACTAATTAACTGTCAGGTACTGGCCTACAGCCTACTGCATACATACTGAAAAATCAAACCAAATCCTACAAAGGAACCAAAAGAATTCCTACATTGTGTCCGTATCAAAGTTTCCCAAAATATTACAATATTTTCTGTTGGAACAACATATACTTCATGATTTGGAGAGCAGAAAACGTCAAGAAGGAAGATAAACACTAAATAAGAGAAAGCAACATGCTCTATTATTCAACACTGGCTATATTATTTCTTAAATATTAGCCACCATGCTATGGTTCCAAATGTTCTAACCTCTCTAATCTTTTCCTCTTTTATTTATGCCATATTTGCTTCATATTAGAAACGTATCAAAATTTGAATGATGAATAATTAATTTGTATGAGCCTGAAATTGCAAGTGCATTATTTTGCAGATGTTGTTCTAATATCTGATCTGAGTATCTGACTTTGAGATGTCGCTTTTCATTAATGCTAGTTTTGAAATTTTAGTGGGTTTCTGGAATATTGTTTTTCATTTTACTTAATGAGTATTATTGTCCAATTTTTTATGCCTATATTGCAAAATATATGTGTACTGTAGGTTTGCAAGTTTTTGGAGGTTTCTAGATTATCATTTTCCCCAGAGTACGGTCCCAAGCAAAAAGAAGATTATGTGATGGTAAATCATTTATCAACAATTTCAGATGATGAGGATAACAGGACATGTTATCCATGCCAATGGTTCAATTGCTGTAACGACAACTGGCAAAAGGTTTGAAAATCTAATTTATAGTCATCATTGTGAGCTCTAGTATACAAGGGATGTGTGTGACATCTTGCATTGAGCTTTAAATTCTTAGAAGGGACTGTTATATTATGTGTTCTTGCATAGTCTTATATACAGTTGATAAATGTTAGGATAGAAAGATCACTGCCTGCTCATCCTACTTATGTAGGGTGCTTGGAAAATAGATTCCACTGACTTATGGTTCGCAAATTTCAAGAAAATGGTAGATCTTGCCTCCTACCAATTTCCTGTTTAAATGTTAACCCTAACCTACATCCTGTCCATTTATGCATATATTTATTGTATAGTTGTCATAAAATATACAAAATCTATTGTTTTTATTTATTTATTAATTTTGGTAACAACTCTATTGTATTTATGGTTAGACTTTATAAATTCCATCGTATGGGTTGAACAGCGAGAAACAAACTTCTGACTTTTGGTGCCCTTGAAATATGTTCATCCATTTCTATTTCTTAGTCCAAACAACTTAGACCTGATCAAGTGTTTTGAAAACACTTCCTTAGCTAATGGTAGAGTTTGTAAGAATGAATTATTATTTGAACATTTTTCCTCATATACTCTCATTCTTGCCCATATGGTCGACACTGTCTTCCTCTATTTATATTCTTTATCTTGATTCAGCATCGTCCTCTGATTTTTCAACAAGATGCACATAGAATCAATTGTATCCACTTTTAATCTTTTGATTAAGATGAACGGTTGAAGATCTTAATATGTTTATTAACAGCTAACTTTAGGAATTATCTAGTTTGATATAAACCATAAAGAGTGGCATATATGATTAACTGATTATTCTTCTATGCAATTGCTTTATATGGTATTATTATGTAGTAACGCTCTTCTAATTTCTGTGCACAGGTCTGGGCTGTTCTCAAACCTGGATTTCTGGCTTTGCTAAAAGATCCTTTTGACCCCAAGCCGTTGGATATAATTATATTTGATGTGCTGCCAGCTTCAGATGGGATTGGAGGCAGGGTTCCTTTAGCAGTAGACACTAAGGAACGGAATCCTCTACGTCATTCTTTTGAAGTAATACTTATATGGATCTATTACTTTCTGAAAATTTTAGTAGTTATGATCTCATTGCCCTATCCAATGTTTTGTCTTCTACTTGAGGATTTAATTTTTGTATTTTCAGTCAAAGAAAACTAGGTGGCTCAAGTTAATCTGTCTTTTAAATATTTTCTTTCAAAAGTAAAATTTATTAACCCTTTAAAATGGATACATACTTTCTTTACCATATCTGGGTGTAAAATGTCTTTACCATCATACAAATGGCTAAGCATACACCTCTTATGTTTTGGGTTATGTATATGATCAGTGGCGGATTTAGGGGGAGTCCAGAGGATCCCTGGTCCCCCTTCCGGCGGGGAAGAAATTCTGACTAATAGTGTTCATGATAGATTATATATAGAATTATTTCTCCATTCTGGGTGCAGGTAGGTTATGTGTAAACTGAAAATTTTATAAATAATATATAGAGATATATATAAATTATACAAGAAGGTAAAATTTACCCCAGATATATAATTCTCCTAGTAATATAGTCAGGCAACTATAATATTAATCTTACTGAAACTCTCAAATAAACGTAGTAATAAGTTTTTATGCATTAATATTATTTAAATTAATAGTGGCTCATATTACTTTGATCAACTGAAAGGCCACATGAGATGAACTTGGGATACAAAAGAAAGAGGAGGAGAAAAGAAGAGGCGGGATGGGGGGGGGATGAGATGATGTAAAGATGTTCATTGATAACTGAAATCACAAATTCAAGTTTAGTTTGTGCTGCGATGTCTTATCTAATATACTCGTATTTGTGTTATGTTCAACACTCAGTACCTCCGAATTTGGGAAACATAGATTATACTCGTGGAAGTTATTTTACGATTCCATGATTTTGTTGGAAAGCTATTCTACCATTTAAGTGTACTACAACTTATAGAACATAAATTATTACAGGTGTTTTGTGGAAACAGGAGCATAAGATTAAGATGTAAGAATAGTGCTAAAGTTAAAGACTGGATTGCTGCAATTAATGATGCTGTCCTCCGGCTTCCAGAAGGATGGTGTCATCCTCATCGTTTTGGCTCCTATGCTCCTCCACGGGGTTTAACTGAAGATGGTAGTGAGGTTCAGTGGTTTGTTGATGGTCGAACAGCATTTGAATCTATTGCTTTAGCAATTGATGGAGCAAAATCAGAGGTGCAGCTTTAACTATTGTCAGTGTCCAGCATACATTGACTTATTACTATTTGGCTTAGTTCTATGTATTGATGATTGAGAGTTTCATGCAGATATTCATTTGCGGCTGGTGGGTTTGCCCTGAACTGTATCTAAGACGCCCATTTCAGGCTCATGCTTCCTCCAAGCTTGATGCTTTGCTGGAAGCAAAAGCCAAGAAAGGTGTCCAGGTATTCTGACTCTTGTAAACACATTATTTTTTAATATTTTTAGATAAATATTGTTGCTTTTTCATAATTTTTATGGGTGATCAAGTAATCAGCTACTATTGTGATAGCAGATAGCAAGTTCCGCCTTTTTTAATTATAACAGAACTTATTATTTTTGTTAGTATGGCTACTTGTTATAGTGAACAAGTTTCAACATTCTTGTATATGGGACCACCATTCCTTTTGTTAGTATGCTACCTGGAAAATTTATACTGACAAGCCTTATATACATAGGATTCCAACATTCTTTTTGTAGTTTCTCTTGGAAAGATTTGTCAGCACCTTACCAAATGATTCTCCTGTTGTCACATAAAATTTATGGTTTGGACGCCTAGAATTATTAGTTTTCTGTTATTCATCTTGTACTGCAGATATACATTCTTTTGTACAAAGAAGTTGCTCTTGCCCTCAAAATTAATAGTATGTACAGTAAAAGAAAGCTTCTTGGCATTCATGAGAATATCAAAGTACTGCGTTATCCTGATCATTTCTCCAGTGGTGTCTACCTATGGTATGTGGTTTAGGTAAATTGTATATTCTGTTTCAACTTGAATCATAATAATTCTGTCAACTGAAACAGAATTCAATTTACATGTAGGTCGCATCATGAAAAGCTTGTCATTATTGATAACCATATTTGTTTTATTGGAGGACTGGATCTATGTTTTGGCCGTTATGATTCATCTGACCATAAAGTGGGTGATTTTGCTCCCAACATTTGGCCAGGAAAGGATTATTATAACCCGAGGTACATGCCTTCTGGATCCTAGTCTATATACTTTATTCAAACAGACGGATTAGCAACAACAAATTTTGAGCGATGCATAGATTTAGGTTTGCTTGTCACTTCTCGAAGTTCATTCTATGTCTCTTGTGGCCATCCCTTTTTTCATTTCCTTGCTATATTTCAGCTTTATATTCTTGAAGTTACACTACTACAGACCAAAACAATTAAGGAAAATATCTTGAACACTTTCAACATTTTTTGAGTATTCAGAACTAAATGTAGTATGGCTATTTAACAAAAAAAAAGTAGTATGGTCATTTTTCCAATGCATCTGAGTTGTTAGCTTGACATGGCTCAGCCAGGTTGTTCGTCTGGCTGCTTTAATCATTTCATAAACTATGCAAACCTTGGCTTTTAAAACAAGAGTTGGTTTAAATTGTTTGCCTTTGTTTCTGATAGTGACCTTTATTTTTTGAGCTTAGCTAAAATAAGTTTATTTTCCTCTATTTAAGGGAATCAGAACCAAATACTTGGGAAGATACTATGACAGATGAAATAGATCGTGAAAAATATCCACGTATGCCGTGGCATGATGTTCATTGTGCCCTTTGGGGTCCACCCTGTCGTGATGTTGCCCGGCACTTTGTTCAGCGCTGGAATTATGCCAAGGTATCTCGTTTTAGTACAATTCATTTGTTCTTTTACAAGGTGCCTGGTATATGTGGTTATTTTAAAAGTTTCTTTTGTTTCAGAGAAGTAAAGCTCCAAACGAGCAAACAATACCTCTTCTTATGCCTCAGCAGCATATGGTTATTCCTCATTATATGGGAAATAGCAAAGGAATGGTGGTAGAAAGGAGGATTGCAGAAGACATCTATAAAGATATTAAAAGACAGGATTCTGATTCCTCGCTATCATCTTTCCAAGATATCCCTTTGCTTATACCTCAAGAAGCTGATGGGCCGAGTGCTTCTAATGAAGACTCAAAATCAAAAGAATCGGTAATAAATCATGATTTTGATGATCAACCAAGCAGGGACAGCAAGGTTCCTTTCTCTCTTAGCAAGTTAAAAAATGAACCACCAGTTGCAGCTATGCCAATGAAAGGATGTGTAGATGACCTTGATTTTTTAGCTCTTAAGCAGGATTTATTTTTAGATGTTCTGCACCCCAGCAACGGAACACCAGAAAAAGAATGGTGGGAAACACGGGAACAAGGTGATCAAGTTGTTTCTGCAGATGAAACTGAACAAATTGGTCCTCGTGTTTCATGTCGCTGTCAGGTGACTCACAGTTGGAATTCCCTATTCCACTTTGCTATTATCTTAGTATATCTGGTGTTTTCTCTTCATCCTATCAATTTTTTTTGTTCAGCTATATATAATTTGGGAATATCCTTTACCCACCATTTGTATGTCTATAACACTGGAAGATAATATGCTTTGTTATCTATGTACTATGAGTCTATGATAGTTACGTGGACTGCAGCATTATTTCACAGGCATAATACTTCTATAGGTTTGAACTGCATGGTCCGGTAGGAATAGTTATTAGATTGAAAACTAAAAGTGGTTTGTTAATCTTGAGTTCATTGTGGATTTTGGAGTTCTTCTGCCAAAAAAATGTTTTTACAGCACTCCAAAGATGTGCTAAGATTTCTTCTTCATTTTCTAATATCAAGTTGTGTGTGATTGCTCAAACCCATTCACTGCTTCTTCTGAAGCTATTATTTTTATTTTTATTTTTTTACGAGAAACTACCCCACATTAATGCGGGATTTCAATCCTCGGGTTATGGACTTCCCCCACTCATAACCGGGTAAATCCGGAATCAACTACTAAGGGCAAGCGTGCCAAGCGTCTCCCGAGAGAGTCGAACCTTGGTCTGCAGAATAGCTTCCACTTGCTCTTACCAACTGAGCTAACCCGTGGAGCTTTCTCAAGCTATTATCCGTGTAGAGGTGGTGAACTAAATAATGTCACTATAAGATAGGTGTGAAATATATTGTGGATATGACCTTTTAGAGTTTGGAACTCTTAATGCTTATTCTCTGACTTTAATTTTTTTAGTGCTCTATGTTGTTTGCTTTAGTTGAATAATTTCTATTATTATATGACGGGACCTCCTCCCATTTCCAGGTTATACGGAGTATCAGTCAGTGGTCTGCTGGGACAAGCCAAGTTGAAGAAAGCATCCACAGAACATATTGCTCTCTTATCGAAAAGGCTGAACACTTTGTCTATATTGAGGTAATTATAAAAGTAATCAGTAAAGATGTGTATTTATATAGAGGGGAGTAAAGGAATATCGTATTAGGAAGAAGTCCATCGAAAGTGAGATTTGGAATTACTTACGAAAAATTTTATACCCAGGAAAGTGAATGAAAAAGTGATTTAAATATAGTTCACGTGATAATTTTGTTGTATGAAGTTTAAGCAATTAGGCCAATACTCTGGTGATTATTAATCCCACGAAACAAGCATAGCCTAAAGGTATATCTCTCACAGTAAACACATTTTAGAAAGTAGGCAACTTATTTACAGATTTATCATACACTGGCATATGTTATCTGGTCTATGAATATGTTGAAAAACTTTGTAGGAATATGTTTGATAATTATTTCCGTTGTTCTCATCTGAATAATGGTATATCAAAAAAAAAATTACTTGGTTGGTAACTTTTCTTATATTACAAATCAAAAGGAAATAGTTCAATATCAGCAAGTTAATGGCATGAGACAGATGATGTCACTACAATGACATCATAACTACTGTAGCAAGAGTAGCCACCAATTAACTATTGTAGCAAGCTTTGGGAGGAAAGTAGGTTTATCTGTATAAAGAGACTTAATCTTACGTCTTGTAATAACACAGGAAATATAAAAAATGCAGCAGAAAGTAGTAGTAGTATAAAAAATACACACAGTTCACTGCACCACTTGTGTTTCATATCTCTCTATATTCTGCACTATATACATATGAATCGTAACAGAAATTTCTCTTGTTTGACAAAAGCTTTGAGTTATAAAGCACAATCTTGAAATGCCAAAGTGAGAGAAATTTTAAAGGATATATCCATGTCTGGTACCTAATTTTTCCTGATTAGTTTGGTAGAAAAATGATAGTAATGACTAATGCAGTCACATAGTTGCATTCGTGCATATATTTTCTGTAATATATGGTTTGCTGTATATGTGGATGTTTTCATAAGCATGCCTGATATTGGCATTAGGTGTGACGTGATGTCTTCCCTCCATTTCCAATATCAAAATTTCAGTAGTTCTACTTTAATATTTCTGCCCTGTTCTTTTAATGTATTGGTATATTGTTGCAGAACCAGTTCTTCATCTCAGGTCTTAAGGGTGATGAAACTATACAGAACCGTGTGTTAGAATCAATGTATAGACGTATTATTCGGGCACATCATGAAAAGAAGTCCTTTAGAGTCATAATTGTCATACCACTTCTCCCTGGTTTTCAGGTTAGGAAAAAATAATTTTTCTCCTTAAATCTCAGATCATGGAAAAATGCTAACAAGTGACGTTTGACAGGGCGGTATCGATGATGCTGGTGCTGCATCTGTGCGAGCAATCATGCATTGGCAGTATCGAACGATATGTAGAGGACAAAATTCTATATTGCATAATCTCTATGATATTCTTGGTGCTAGAATGCATGATTACATATCCTTTTATGGTCTGAGATCTTATGGTAGACTCTTTGACAGTGGTCCAGTGGCTTCTAGCCAGGTATTATCTAATTTTATGTGCTTATATTTGTTTCTTTTTCCTACTCCTCAATGCAAAAGATATTTTACAAGCATCTCATTGTTGCTGTTCAGGCCAGTTAGAGATGCCGTGATTGTGAGTGTTTTCTATCCCCAACAAGCAAAGATATCTAGAGTAGCCTGTCCTTTACATGGCACTAATTTCACCAAGTAGCTATTGATGTATATCATTGTCTGAATGTCCGGCTTTGAGTCTGTGTTCACATGAAACATGACCATTTTAGGAAATGGAGCTTACTAATCGGACACATGGATGCAATAACAAAATATAAAATATTAAGTAGTTATGATGTAAAACTGAAAAGATACAAGGTGCATTATCACGTCTTAAGAAACTAAGAAAAAATAACCTAGAAAAATATATAAGCTGTTAATCATACAGGATGTGTCGTGAGATTTCCTTTCTTGAGTGAGCCAGTTATGCACATATCAGGAATTGTGGGAACTCGAAAGTTGCTATTAAGCCGTTAAAGTACATATATGTAACATACACTATTAGACTCGCACATAATATATTTTCCTGTAAATATTTGGTAAATGTTACATTCAGTGATAATTTATTTGTTTTGCAGGTCTATGTCCACAGCAAAGTCATGATAGTTGATGACTGTACTGTTTTAATTGGATCAGCTAACATCAATGATAGAAGTTTGCTTGGATCGAGAGACTCTGAGGTGCTACTTCTAATTTATTGTTCCTTCTGCACTAATATTATTCAGTTTTTTGGAATATATGACATTTACTGTAAAAAGCAATGTGTTTTGTGTAATAGGAACCAACAAATGCATTAGATAGAAATTCTACTGCTCATGTACAAAGTAAGTTTGAAGTCTTTGGAATGTTTGTCCCTACCCTTTTTGATTAAATTGACTAAATGGTTCAATTTTTTAACCAAGGATTTTCATCTGTCAATTTCAAAGACCACTTAACTCTCTTTTTCTCACACAGAGGTTGTAATATTATGTTGCTTGGTAGTAAATGGGCAATATGGGTTTCCAACTTATAGTGGAAGTTGTAATATGGGCAATTGACAAGGTAGTAGGTAAAGCTGTAACATGTGTGTAACTGTAAAGTGATTTGAGATGTAAATCCTTATCAAAAAGTGATTTTTACATACTATATCTGTAAGGACTGACTTATGATTGGAGAACATGTTTGTGGCAGCATCAAGCAACTCCTTCATGGCAGTTTGTCATTCCATGATATCATTGATTAAGAATTAAGATTTAGTAGCTTTTGACAGTAACCCCCCCCCCCCCCC
>QRFB01003664.1:37501-47781 GCA_008931105.1 Oenanthe javanica
CCCCCCCCCCCCCCCAAAATATTGGCTGTAGGCCTGTAGATGAAAACTTTTTGATATTGTAAACAGTATCTTAATTTCTTAATTGTATCCATGTGGCTCAAAAGCTGGAAATTTGGATTTCATGAATTTACCTCCAAATTTCGAAAACTAACCTCATTTTGTGCATTTTCACATCTACATAACTGTTACACTAGATTGGTGTGCTTATTGAAGATAAAGAACTATATGATTCATACATGGGAGGGAAGCCGTGGAAGGCTGGAAAATTTGCTTCTAGTCTTCGTCATTCACTTTGGTCTGAGCACCTCGGTCTTCATGTGGGAGAGGTTAACATCATTTTCAATATTGTAGTTTTTGCACACTCAAGGTACCACAATTGAACATTCAACTGAATACGTGATTTTTATTGGTTTTACTCTTTTTTCCAGTTGAACCAAATCATCGACCCAGTGATTGATTCAACATACAAGGATATATGGATGGCAACTGCAAAGGTACAAAGACATTTTAATCTCAAGTTTTAGAAAATAGGGTTCTTATATTAATTTTTTTCACTAAATGAAATTTTTGATATAGCTTTTGCTCTGAGTTCTCCTTTTGTAAATATGTAAAGTTCTCATTTGACAGACAAATACAATGATATATCAAGATGTAATTTCATGCATCCCTAATGATCTCATACAATCCAGGTATGATTCATAACTTACATCTTTTGCCAACCTCCTTTCTTTTTCTGCCTTCCTAAGCTGCAACAATTTGATGCAGAGCTGCACTTAGAGCTAGCATGACCTACTGGAAAGAGAAACTTGGACACACAACAATTGATCTAGGAATAGCTCCCACAAGCCTGGAATCCTATCAGGATGGAAATCTAACAGAAACTGATCCCATGGAAAGACTGAAGTTCGTGAAGGGGCATCTGGTTTCCTTCCCTTTGAAATTTATGTGCGAAGAAGATCTAAGACCTGGATACAACGAGAGTGAATATTATGCATCACCCCAAGTTTTTCATTGAGTGTGATTTATACAAATAAAGACCTCTAAATTTATAGAGGAGAGCTGCAAAGTTTGTAACTTATGTGGCACGCCTGAAAGGGGATAACACAATTACACAAACACACCTGAAAAATAAATACACAGAGAGAAAGGAGCAGTGTAGGCAATTCTTTTTATGTATAGAGAAGTGCAGTTAAGCTGTATATAATGCACATGCAGCGATGAACCTCATCTGGTTGTAGAAGCTGTTGCAGTTCTTTTTATGCTGCTTATTCCTGGAGACTGGAGATATTCACTCCATAGATTGGTAGCCTGGTAGGTAGTTTGATGTAACTATAATTATTTATTGATTGTTCGATGTATAGTTTCAACTTTTTATACCTCTGCACTTTGTTGTTGTCTCCCATGTAATTCTGTTCACAAAAATTAGCGAATAACTTGAGCTCTTAACTTTATGTGACTAATTGTCACTCACCGCTTTAGTATCCCATTTACGCATAAATAGTAAGGCCTGTTGAGTATTGCTGTCTGCGGCCCGTTTGGCATTGATGTTACATTACAGCCAGTTTTTTGATGAAAAACTGTTAGGAATGTGTTTGGTAAAATTCAAAAACTGATTTCACCAAAAAGTTACTGTTAGAGAAAGTATGTCTCCCATGTTTTTGAAAAAAAAACTGTTTTTCAGCTTTTGCAGGAAGTAATTATAAGTTTCATTATCAAACCTCCCCGAAAATATTATTTTTATATATTATATCTCAAAATATATGTAAAACGAAAAAAATTATCAAACAGTTATCTGATTTTCTTAATAACACTTTTTCCACCGGCACTTTTTCTCACAGTACAGTAGTTTTTAACAGCAATTCCAAACAAACATGTCAAAAAAATGTCTAAACAAAATAATGTAGATGAATATATAATAACATAAATAAATAAATTTTAAACTTACTTGACAAAAATCAAATACTACTATTTATCATTATGTATAATTTCAAGTATATGTTGCTACTATTATTTTCCAATAATTTATTAACTATTTATTATGAATCATTGGTGATTACCAATTCAGAAGCGTTTGAATTGTGATTAATGAGCCTGGTTAAATATAATCTAAATTTCATTCGCATATATTAATATTTAAATTAGTAATATAATGATATAGAATGCTTCTTCATTCACATATATTAATATTTAAATTAATAATATAATGATATAGAATGCTTCATTCTTTACACGTGAATAAATCCTCTCATCACTTCAAATTTCATATCATTCTCAATTTTATTAGCCCTCATTCTCATGCCCACCATTATCTTTCTCGATTCTCATTCCCAACCACCATTCAAAACCCATGAAAGCGCTCTGATTAAATATTTAAAATTTATTTGATTTTATTTTTGAATAAAAATATTAAATTATTTTAAAAAAATATATATTAATGTTGATCACAAAAAAAAAATTATTTAACTTTTGAAGCTAAGCAAGGTAAATCATAAAGGGCAGGCACTGGGGGACGAGAGTGGAGAGTAAAGTAACGTTTTGGCGCCACCAAACAACACACACTCACTCACTCTTCTTGACAGTGATCTGCAATCGTGAGAAAACTTGTAAGCGCCACTTTATTCTTCTTATAAATTTTTTTTATTCGACTTGCGCTTCGATTATATATATCTGTTAATTTTCAAATGATTATTTCCCAAATACTTAAATGAGTGCAAGGTCTTATGTATTTCTTGTTTCTTTAAGAGTTAGTTTAGTTATGCAACTCCAATTCTGATAAAAGGGGTTGCAATTTTGGATTATCAATCATGTTTCGTGTTCGTATTTGGGTCAATTTCGTATTGTTCGAAAACCTGTTGAAATTGATGAGATAAAAATATAAGCTTTTTAATAAATTTGGGTTAACCTAATTGTGTGGTTTTGTTTCGGATTTTGTCATTTTAAAATCGAATCGAGTTCATGTTGGACAATGTGATATCGTTGATTACCTTGAGCATTTGGTTAAAATATTATGCAATTCATACTCATTTAGTTTTCTTACGACTAATTTGATATTTTTTAAACTAATAGCATTTCTATTTGGTCTCTGTTTCAGACAAGTGTGAGTTGCAAGTGTTCGATGGCATCCCCTGCAATAAGCTTTGGTGCATTGGTTACTTTGAAAGAACTCACGTCCACAAGTCCACATTTTAAGGAAGGGGCTTCGCTTCGAGTTACTGGCAAGTGGGTGCTTTTCTTTGCTCTTTAGATTTTCTTTGTTGTGACTTGCGCTTCTTTGTTTTTCAGAAGAACGTCAGGTTACTATTGATAAGTACAGTTGAAAGGCAGTAAAGAAAGCTTAAAGCTTACTACTACTTTCTTAATTAGAGTTTTAAAGTAGCCTCACAATTAGAGTTTATAAGATTTCAGTTATTTAATGGCAAATACTAGATTTTATATGAATGGCGTGTTTTACTCAATTTCCGTGTCCTTGAAGTACTTTTCTATTGCTACTATGGTAGGATAGAATTCTTTAACCAACTTTGATTGTGCACATGTGTAGAAATATAACTTACATTTGGCATTTAAGATTCTTTTTCGAATTAAACTTTTCCTTGACCGCCAAACTAAAATAAAATAAATACACGTGTATGTATTCTGAAGGTTCTGAGAGATGAACTGTGAATTATTAGTTCTAACCTATCAAAATAAGTTTATAAGAGAATGTATAAATATCTGACCATATTCCCTTTTTCTTTAAGATTTTGTTATTGGAACACTGAAATTAGGTTAAAAGCATATTATTATTGTGTCTCATTCACCAAGTAAGCAACTGAACAACAGAAATGAACCAAGTTGGAATGTGTTGAGAATTGCACAATGTGAATGAAATTCATCTGAAGTATACTTGCAATGAAACTGAAAACCAACTAAGCTTATTTTAAAATACATTAAATATTTTGAGCAGTTTGAAATTTGAATTGCTTTTGCAATATTTTTAGGCTACAAGACTACAATGTGGAGACCGCAATTGCTATAATTAATGATGGAGGTGCCACTCTAAAAGTTGATACTCAGCACCTAAAGATCAACTTCCGAATTAGTTCCATCTATCAATTTATTGGGGAACTCCATATTGATTCCCCAAATGAGGTATGATATTTATCCTAAAATTCAGTTTTAAAATTTATGTACACACGAACTTGCAGAACAGAAATGAGCAGGAGACTCTTACTACTTTGGCATCATACCATCACTTAAGACCCTCCTACATTGAACATGATCCTCTGGCAAATCAAGCCTGGTCAAAAATTAAAACATAGGAGATAATAGATATTGTAGTTTTAAATCAATGTTGCTGTGTCCAGATGACTGAATTATTGAATCCAACCGCTACTACTGTGCTACTCGTGTCAGTTCAGCCTTCCAAGAATTATACAGAGGAAACTTATTTACATCTTAGTTTTGTATTTGTGCGATTCATTTTGGCATGGCTTTTATTAATTGTGTATTCTCTCATTCCAGGCAGTACTAAAGGCAAGAGTGGGTAGAAACGTAGATGGCATTGATCTTAATCTCTATTACCAGGCTCTGAAGCTTTTACAGGAATTCCAATCTGATCAAATCTGTAAGCAAGCACCATAAAGCAGCATCAATGTGAAAGATGTTAAAAATGGAAATTGGTAACTGATCATGAGACAAAGATCAAAACTTTAAGGTTGATTTTGGATGTAATTCTACTGTACTGACTCTGCATATGGTGGTAATCTAGTTTGATGAGCTTACCAGTGAACCAGATATCATGAAACTCAGCTATTAACTTAAATAATGTAGATGATGATTGATTTTTCAACTGATTAAAAAAAAATATCAATGATGAAAATCATCAATAGGAGTAGCGTTGCCTGCTTATGATTGAGAAGCTAAATCAGTCACGTTATGTTGTGTCAAATGATTGTTATTGTTGCTAATTTACAGAGTATGTCGGAATACTGTATATCTTCTGTTCCATGTGAATGCTATTTCGCCTTAATATCTTGCATTGAACCTGTATATTCGTAGAAATATTTTTGATACGATACCATTCCTTAACTTGGCTTTTATCTTACATACCAATTTCATCCATGAGATCTGAAAAAAGAATCAAACTACTGCTTGTATAGATGTCCTACTGTTTCATTAATACAATGAATCTACAAGTATTAAGCCAGAAATCGTTGATCCATGTCGTATTAGCTGTGTGTATAGCTGTTAGAACTCATGAGACTATACTTTGTTCGATGCTCTGATATTCTTGGATTGAAGATGGAGATTCTTAACCGCTTTCTGGAACTTCGGATATAGCAGAAAGCATAGGACGTATGCTAATACTACGAGGAGGTTTGAAGCTTAAGGACCTGATCATCTTTTTGGTCGAAAATACATCAGATGAACTGCTGAGAATGAAGTAGACCAACGCTTGAACTATCACAAACAGGGCCATCTTGACCAATGTATTAACTTCTTCCAATGCAATTGCCATATTCTTCAAAGTATACAAAGACTAGTTGTATGTATATGTGATTGTAATGTCAGTTAAGATATGTATGTATAACAGTGATACTGATGGAGAAAGAGATATTGTGTATGAACAATGCTGAATGAGGCTTTTGTAGGGAGATGGATAGGAGATTTTCAAAGCAAATTAAAGGGAAAAAAGGTGTTGGTCAACTGTGACTTCTGGAAATAGAAGGGAAAGTGTTAGACTTTGACCTTCTTGAGGTGTTATAGTTGAAATTTTGCGTTTATTTGTCCAGAAACAGTGAAGAAGCGGACTTGGTCTAGTTACTTGCATGCGCGTATACGTATATACACATAATTATATTTTTAAATATTTTTATTAAAAGAAAACTAAATAATATATATAAGTAATATAAATAATCATAATATTAAAAAAATATCTGTTCGTAAACTAGTATGCTAAAAGATTAGATTTGTGCGTATGAATAAATAAATACATCGAAAGCAAGATCAATAACACCACCCAGTTGTCAAACACAAGATGTAAGTTAACAAGGCCCTATTGTTGCACATTATATTATTGTTTCACTGCTAATACATTTAAAATAATTTAAAATTTTCAATGTAAGTAGTTTAATATATTTTGTATTATCAAAATAAAATAATCGGATAATAACCACACAAAAACAACTTGTAATTTTATAAAAGTATTTTTTTATCATCAAATAAGGGCCTATATTAAATTTAGCACAGACCCAAATCTTTCGAGAGGCCCTGCTTCGGGGTAATGTATTTCATCATTATAATGGCTACTTTGCATAAAATATGTCACATTTACACATATATACACAGGTTTAACAAGATAGAAACATTAATTATGACCTTTATAGATTGTCCTTGTTCTAAAGTTTACTTGCTCGTTTATTTCTTTCGATTTTATTAATTACCATGTCATATCTCAATTACTACTCCACAAATGACATAATAGCTAATTAGCTAGCTAGCAAATACCTCAGGATCACATAGGCTGCACAGATAATAAACTCTAGCATCACAGTGCTGGCAAAAAAAACAAGCTAAAGATGAACACATCGGAAGTAAAGAAAAAAAAAAGCGCAGGAATAATAAGATTAAAACAAGTTCAGACTTCATACATATACAGGACTAAACATAACATAAACATAACATAACATAACATAACATAACATGCTAAATCTATACTTAGTTCTCTCCCTTTAACAACTTGCAAGATAAAACACACCAGCTTATCTCCTCCTTTTCTTTAAACTATAATTTAATAGATGGAACTGAATTTGCTGCTGCTCCTACATTGTATCCTCAATCTAGAAGCCATCATCACCAAAGAAACTTGAGAACACCAGCCCTTGGACAAACTCGGATCTCCGAGCTTTCTCTTCATGGTCCTTGTCCGAAAGCACAGGTTGTTGAACTTTCCTGTTTACCAAGCACAGGCATCATATCAGCAAAACTAGAGAGGGTTTTAATAGTGATACAAAGCTTTGACTTCACTGACTATAAGTTTAGCTCCCATGTTTTAAGAAAATCAACGAGGCATTTAGTGCCATAAAATAAGAAGTTACTAATTTTGCTTTCTTCTGCATTATACCACTTTTGGGAAGAAAGTAGAGGAAATTATCCTCATTTTTTTCCATAAAATCATCAGAGCAGAAAAGTAACTTAAACATTTTTATACCTTTCTGCTAAACAAAACTTAGGAAGCACAAGATTAAGATAGACAGTTTCAATAAGCATAGAATACAGTATATAAAATAAGCTAACTTCATACTCAAAGGAGAGAAAGAAACACTATCTACAAAGTATGGTATGAGCAGCAAACCCTACCAACAATTAGAACTTCCTTAATGCATATGCAAGTACCAATCTAATCCAATTATATTACCTACACATGATCTCTAGTCCATTTCAAACATCAATAAATACACTAACCCATTGAAGCAATTAAGAAACATAAATTAAAAAGCTCATACCTTTCTGAAGAGCTCTCCGCGACGGTATCTTCTACAGAGGGATCTTTCTCTGAAGAACGAGGTTCAGTGCTTGTTTGTGCATCATTTGCGGGTGGATTGTACATAAACGAAGATAACAATGGATCAGCGTCCGTACTAGCAGAAGCAGCAGCCAAATTAGATCCCCCAAGACTCTGCAGATTTCCTTCCCGCAACTCTTTCCTTATAAAGCTCAGAGTTGAACCCTTACGAAAACGCCTTCTGCGCTGCACGTAATGTTAGTCAAGGAAAAGCTAGTGATATAGAAAATGTTATTTGCATGAAAATGACAGTTGAAATAGTGGAACAAGCATTCATAAATATACTGTAGTACTAGTTTTATATCTAGTAGAGAAAAGATATTCCAAAAATTTTTAAAGCCGTGAACCAGAAGGTGTCCAGGAACTAATACACAGGAAGATGTAGTGATGAAGAATTTAGACACTGTGAATTCAGTAGACAAAGTGTCAAGTTCCAAGTAGACATGATTAAATTGAAGATTTTCCAATATTAAGCTAATCCACCCACACAGATAGGGCAAATAATTAGAAAGTTTATGGGCAGAAAAGGTAATAGATTTTGGGAGTACTGGCACACTATTATCATCTTCTTGTATGAAGCCACCAACGCATTGCGCAAAACAATGTAATTTTTCTGTAGAGCGCAATGCGCGGACAATTTACTACACGTCCCATATTCCGCACAAAATGGAACTTGTTTATATCTCTATTTAGCGCAATGCGCTACCCACAAAGGGGAAGAAAAAAATTTGCTGAAGAACCTTTGGCTTCAAAGAAGATTAAACCTGCAAATTATCCATGTAGTTGGTCAGCAAGTATTAGTTTTCAAACTATATTTTTGTTGAGAGAAATCAGGTGCCTCAACCAGGCATGTAGACACTTACTGAGTCTATCAAAGTCCTGTAAGAGATTTGACCTACAAAATTCTGATCACATAATAATTACACATGAGCTCTGTCCACGTACTTGTCTGTCAAAGGATTTCAAACCTACGTTGGCTTAATTAATCTTTTTGTTTCTTTTACCTGCTATGCAGATCAGAGACCATAAATGAAATTTAAAAGGCACTTATCAGCTAAACTATTCCCAATCTCTCATACCAATAATACTTAATGAGACAGTAATGAAAGTTTAAAGGATACATTCATCAATATATAACTCAAGATATATATTTAAATAAACAAATTTAAGTAAAGGATATCTTTATGAGATTGCCATGTTGTGTGGTGATGTGGCCAATCAAATCCGTCCCCACATTCTTTGAACAAATAGGGCATGCCTGCATTACGCACTCAGAAATATTCTTGAAGTTAGTACTAAAAGACAGCAAGCCTATTATAGTAGCAGATAAATACGATATACAGCATAGCCTATAGAGGAATTTGCATATATTAAGTGCCAATTCAATTGAATGACCACATACTAATTAGCACTCAATTGAATGACCACATACTAATTATACTGTTGTAGTTAAATGCTATCACAAATAGGGAACTACATACTTACATAGTTACATGTACATTACTCACTCATCAAGAATGGAAATCAACACAATTTCAAGTTTTCAACTAAGTACAGTGATCAGTCAGTGACTCAAAATCCAAAACCATACAACATTACAATATATAAAATCCAAAGAAACACATATGCTCCAACTTAAAACACAGCTAAAAGAACTACTTAAACACACATATCCACAACAAGCAGATAAACTCATCTAAAAAATACAGCATTAAATTCTTAATAAAACGAAACATACCCCATTCTTAGCCTCCGCAGCATGATCCTCATCGATATGACAACACAGTCCCACCATATCGAAATCCTCATTGCAGAAAGGGCAAGTATATTCTTGCCTCATCTCTTCCTCCCCCTCCATCTCCTCTTCTTCACTAAAAGGGTCTCCACCTACACAAACCAACATTATCAATACATAATCCAATCCCAATTTCAATTCCATTTCACCTAAAAAACCAACATAATTCACACACACACTAAAAATTAAATATCACATAAACCCAAATTCCCAAAAATTCAAGAACTCATTTTTTCTTGCTACACAACAAGATCAAGAACTTAAATGCACATTCTTTATCAAATTTAACATTCTCATCACAATAAAAATCACCTGATTGAAACTGATAACGCTTGGAAGAACCAGAAACGCCACCACCCCAAGAACCAGAAGCCATTGTATATATATGTGTGTGTATAGCAACAGTGAAGAATCTTGCAGTTTCTTTATCCGGGTATATAAGTAATTCAACTTCTTGAATATAAAGGTCCCTCCTTTATATTCTAATAATTACTTACAAACACTTAAATGTATGTATATATATAAAGGTCACTCCTTTATATATGAAAGTCTTGAAGAAATAGAGAGAGAACTCTCTTGCTAGTCTCTGCTAAGCTTTCATCTTAAGGAAGTCTGCACAACAAAGACGGGCATTATGCTCTATATATATTGGTTTGGAGGGGTACCCTTTTATTTAAAAGGGCATGAAGTTGTAGTTAATTACATGAATGACACTACTTGAATTTCCTGCTGTGCGTAAGAAAGGGCATTTTGGGGTGAAAAAGTTTGGAATGATGTAATGCGGTGCTTGTCAAGTTTCGCACGTGTGAGTATTCTGTTACAACTGGTGTACGTGTCAGATTATGACCANACGGTGCTTGTCAAGTTTCGCACGTGTGAGAGTATTCTGTTACAACTGGTGTACGTGTCAGATTATGACCATTTGGGTGACAACATTTTTGT
>QRFB01003665.1:1556-37552 GCA_008931105.1 Oenanthe javanica
ATATATATATATATATATATATATATATATATATATATATATATATATATATATATATAATCTCATACTTAGATTCTTAGGACGCTTTTGAGTTTTTTTTAGAGAGTTTAGAAAATCAGAAATAAAAATATCATGACCGCATATTCGTCTGAATATATGTTATGTTTCAGTGGGTAAAATTTAGTATTAAACGAGGTTTGTGTCACAATTTATTGTCCGTTTACCTCATATATATGTAATTTAAAAAATACTAAAATTTTAATTTGTAATAACTTTAATTTATAGAACTTTAAGAAGGAAGAAGAAAATCTTTGCTCCTCTTTTGTCATAAACAGATAGCTTACCGCCTTGTTGCAACCATAGACGTTGAGGAATCATTTGTGGTTTCATAAATTTTTTTACCTTGCAACATGTATAACGAATATTGAACAATCAAATTTTCAGTACAAATTAATAAATAACTACTAATTACAAAAAATAAGATAAGGAGTACAGTATCAATGTATCACTACTATGACTCAAAAAAGAAGAAGAAGAAATGACTAAAATCAGTATAATTGATAAACCAGGGAGCGAATCGAACCCGCGGCTGATACATAATAACTATTGTAGTATAACATAGAGCTGAGAAAAAAACTGATTTAAAACCGAAACCGAACCAAAAAATTAAAAACCCAACCGTTTTAATTGGTTCATTTTGGTTATAGGTTAAAACCAAACCGATTATTAAAATAAATAAATAAATAAATAAATATAATTATATGTAATTTATATGTATTTTTAAAATCAATAAATATAAATATAAATTTTGTAATAAATCACTGCATAACATCAATTATTTTGTGCTATAATACTAGATATCTCTATTGTATGCAGTTAGCCAGCTGGAGTGTGGTTGCACCTTATGTCGTTGAATCGCAGTCGTCTGCTAATCNTGTTGCACCTTATGTCAAGTTGAATCGCAGTCGTCTGCTAATCTACTTTTGTAATATAAATTTTAATTTTCTACTTTCTATCTTTAAAAATTAGTTGAATTTAAACAATATGTGTTTTAAACTTTGTAGTGTCGCTACTATGATAGAGATTTTAATTTGGGTAACCTTTGAACGTAAAAATATTTTTTAATTTTTTAATTAATTATATTTTATTTATTTAAATTACATTGTCTTAAATTTTATTTTATCCGATTTTATAATCAAACTAATTTTTTAAAATCGAAACTAACAGTTCAACTACAGTTAAAATTTTTAATTTTTAAAATCGAAAATAGTCGATTCTCTCCCCTGTTACTATAACGTTAGGGTTGAGACTATAATAAATTGATCGCAAAGGTTTATATTACGCTCTGTCTCTTTCATTCCGCCGCTACCTTTGAAGTAATAAACAGGAGTGAGAGACTGAGAGGTCAGCCAATTTCAAAGCAATCAGAATGAGGGCCAAGGTAAAATAATCTAATATCAAACACATTTCTACTTACGTATTTATGATGATTGATTTTGATGAATTAGTTGGTTAATAAAAATAATATGTAAATGTCAATTGGCAGTGGAAGAAGAAGAGAATGAGGAGGTTGAAGAGGAAGCGTCGAAAGATGAGACAGAGATCCAAGTAGATGATTCTTCATGATCTTACTTAGCTCTCTCTGTCTGCTTTTAGGTTCCATTGCTTCACAGACTATTATGAATATATTTCTGTTTTCAACATTTCTGCTACTCATGTGTTTTATTGCTAATCAATGGACCTCTATTGCCTGGATAATTATTGTGTGCCTTTTGTTTTATTTATTTGTGTTTTCTTTATATCTTGTAGGAGTAGCAATTTAAATATATCCATGTGTTATTTGTCAATTCCTTTGTTAGAATTTAGAAATCAGGATTCAGGGGTGGTTTTTCACTTTTAAATCTTTCCTTTCGAAATTTGGTCTGTATTCGCTTTGCCTTTGCATACCTGGGACGGGGATATAATTTCAAGGGATTAAAAGAAAGGAAATGCAACGATATCTCGTGTTCCTATTTGTTCTATTCCAAGTTTCTATTGATTTTGAGCAAATGTGTGATAGTAGTATTGTAAGCTTATCATGCCATTACATTTTCTCTTTCAATTTGGAGGTAGTTATTTATTTGTATGTAAAAGCATATCAAGATACTCTCATTTTGTATCTACTGCATAGATTATACAATAACTTAGATCATGTAAATGCTGATAGCTAAATTTGTGCACAGAATGTACATGGAAGGCTACAGTAGTAGTCTCTTGAATTTTTTTATACAACTCTTGATTTGCTTTCTGTCTCTATGAGATTTCGTATTTTCAAATACTGTTGGTTTGTATATATATCTGCAATGAGTATATTGTGTAATGATCAGTTATTATATGTTCATAAAGCCCCCAACTCGATATAAGTTCCTTATCCTCCTCCAATCTCCCTAGTGCAGTAGAAACTTCACTGATAATGTTGTTTGTGTGATGTTGAGCTTGAAATCCCATTCTATGGTAAGGACTGAGGTAGAAGATTTAAAATTGTGGCCGCCTCAAATATCTGGTAAATTAGACCAGGCCTGTGTTATTGTCGACTTTTCTTGAATCACATGTCGACTGGGTAGTGAGCAAATGAAAGATTAAGTTTTGCTTGGGTTTTTCTTGAATGGAATGCTGTAGAAATTTGATCCCAGAGCGAGTTGAAATGAATTTATTTCTTTAACGACCATTCTCATGCTAACATCAAATAAAAACTAATATTATTTTTCCCAGTACTTATCTTGAAGTATAATTGAGTTGGAAATGGTCAAAGTAGGTCTAAAGGAGTCAAATTGTTTGTAACCTAAACTAATCGAGTTGAGCTGTAAGCTGTTCAAATACATTGAATCGAGTTTGAACTTCAAATTACAAGCCTCACAAGCTTAATTGAGCCTTTTTTTTTATTTCATTATTCATATATATACAAATACGTATGTAACCCATCATATTCGAGTTTTTGGCAAATATTTAGTAGAATCAATTCAAGTTGGCTAGTCGAGTTTGAAGATACTATTTTTTTATCGAGGCGAACTTTTAACTTAAAAAATATTTATGGTATGATAGAGCTCAAACTCGAGTTTGAGCCCGAATCAATTATTTGATTGAGCTCAATTTCGAGCCTCTGGGCTAGGCTCATTTACCCTTAGGTTTACAGTGCAATCATATTTTCCAATTAATTTAATAAAAAAATTGAGAACAAAACGAGGATACAGAATACTGATGAAGTAGATGCTCTATGATGCAAAATTAATTTTGTAATTTAATGTCTATAGAGGCAGTTACTTGTGTCAAGATAAAATCAAATATTGGTTCTCTCTGTTAGAGTCAACAGTTTATAGTCCAGTTTGTAAATAATGCTACAAATTTGCAAGGTTATTACAACCGAAAATAATCCCATGACCAATTTAAACCAAAAATTTCTATAACTTGCAGTTTTCGATTTCGTTCCTATTCCGGTGTTTTGACTGGGTTTTAACTTATTTCAACAACTTGTTTTATATTTTAGTTGACTCAAGACTAAAATCGACATAGAACTTCTTGTACAACAAGTGTGAGAGTGTGAGTATAATATATTAATATGTCAGAATGATTTAACCTGAAGCTGTTTGTGAATGATTCATAAGAGAAAATATTAATGCCAACCAATTGTAATCACGTAAATCGTTGAGATGGAGTGTTAAACGTAAATCGTTGAGATGGAGTCCATTAAACTGTATTAAGAAGTAAACAAATGGAGCCTAACTAAATTATCAAAACAAATATTATACATTTAAGTTCTAAAAAGAAGATAGTTGTATTCATAAATTATATAATAAATTTTAAGTAACAAATAACTTATAAGCGATTGGGCCCATAATTTTCTACTCCTTTGAATGACATAAAATTCGCTGGATAATAATTTTAAAATGTCGATAAAACCGCTATGCTGGAAATCAGCTGGTCCTCTGCCTTGCAGCATCAGCCATTTCCAGCCTCTCGCTTTCTGGCATCCTTATAACTTGCAAGATAGCATCTGTGTATTCTTCTACTTATTGAGCTAAATATCCGACCTGTATTCCATCTTCTGCCGATATGATGTCCGTTTTTGGTCCTGCTGAATTATGTGCTGAACATATACAGGTTTCATATGTCAATATATGCAATTGTATGATAATGTGTAAGGACATGGTAGCACTCCCTCCTCGTTTGTGAGGCAGGCAGATGGTAAAATTTGTGTTGGAAACACAGTCCTTGTAAACACGTCAGATGGAAAATAGTACGTATAAATTTAACTATGTTTCCTAGACCAATGTCCATTGCTTCTTTTTTCATGTTGACAGAGAAGAAATACTCTTTTCAATTCGAGATTATATATATAAAGTTAATTTAAAGTGACTACCAATTGGAATTGCTCCTGCTGCCATGTATTCCACAATACTAATGCCAAAATGCTCATCGGTCACCGCATGAAGTCCTGCAATTGCGGCACCTAAAAGTTGTACCAAATCTCTGCATAGTTGAAGATCACAATTTAAGAATTTTCAACCCCTAAAGAAGGGGATTTTTTTTAAAAAAAATAGAAACATGCACAAGCAACTTTGAAACTGAAGAACACTACATTATAGTGTGACCTACAAAATTAAATGCAGAATGCAAACATTAATAATAGTTCATGTAGTACGACGCAAGGACTCAAGCCTACTAGAGCATTCCACTGAGACACTATAACACCAAAATTGAGTAAGTTTTACGGAATTTTGTTATAAAGCCCTCTAGTGGGACACTAAAATGGTGTAAAAACTATACTAATAGTAACACCATTATTCAGTTTGTGCAACTTTTAAACAAATGTTCTTTTTCAAAATTCTCATTTTATCCTTGCACACTGATTGAAACAAATTTATTTCATTAATATCTAAGAACTTTCTTTTACACCGAAATAGTGTAAAACTTACAATATTCTGCTGTAATGCATTGGAGATGGCCGTTTCCTCAAAATCGAAGGTAAAGCATAAACCACAACTTCACAGGCAAACTAGTTCTCCTAAATATCATGATTTTCTGTAACATGGATATGACACACAAAACGAAAAAATCTAGTTTCAAAAGGAGAATTCCTTGCCACGACCATGAATATGAATGTTCAAACATAGATGAAGTTGTGGAAATCCTAATTCCATATATAGGTTTTTTATAATCAAATTATACTTCGTAAAAGAACCTAAAATTTACCGACAAACTGGAGTATGGGCATTGGCAAGGCTGAATCTAAACTCTTTATGGCAAGTGCAAACGCCTCAAGTTTAAGATTGTGTGCCTAAGAGATGGTAATCAGAATTGAGGGCATAAGGTTTAGTGACTAAAACTAGAGTACCTTGTGCACATAAGTTATATATACAATTCTTCGATCACTAGCTACCTTCTCTTGACGAAATTGAGCCACAGAAATAATTTTTGGAGGTATTGCTGATCTCTCTAGTGGAAGCACCCAAGTAAATATCATCCCCACTATAAAAAGTAATAGAGTATATTATCAGGCGCGCGTGTGTGCGCGTCAATTTATTAATATTAGGATATGGATAAACAAGGCTTGGATATAAAAACCAAAAAAATAAATAAAATGTAAAACCTGAACCCCCAAGGTATCACAAGGGGGATAGACTCGGAAGGTACGATCTGGAATTCCCCACAACTTATTTATATGAGCTCTTGTCCAAGAAGAATTAACCATCACAAGGTCTGCACAAGAGCCCACGATCCCATAAAGCCAGGCAAAAATCTTGTAATAGATGACTTTGCATAGGATCGTAGAATGCTGTCAATCAAGTCATGTATGAACTTCACATACAAGCTATAATGTATTCTTTCACTAAATTAATACTTAATGCAACTTAGAAGCATGGACCATGATCATACTACATTTATAATAGTTATACTAAATTAATAATTATATATCTATATATATAAACATAGATAAGGAGCAGATCACTAAAAGGAGATTGTAGCCAAGCGGATACACCTCCTCTTGGTAACAAGAGGTACCCTCAGTGGAGGTAGGTTGTACGACTAGTTAAAATTTCTGTAACTGACTATCATCAGCACCACTAACAACAAAGAAAGGAAGGAGGATAAAGAAGAAAGAACATGCCTGCAACAACTGCCTAGTGCGATATGTTATGGCGAATTCTCCATTAAGTATAAGTTTTGTGGTGAATTCTAAGGATTCTCTGAACATTTTATCATGACAGGAAGCATATTACAAAAGTGCTAAATGTACTTAACATTGGCCCATAATTGTTTATAGACATTTTTATGGGATGGACGAGTAATATTCTATAATCACTAATAGCATATCAGAAATACAGAATACAAACCTTTTAGCAACCACTGGATCATTTTTGTACATCGAAGTCCGTGCATTACCACGAGATAGCATGTCTAAACTGATTGTTGGGTGATGCGTGTAGCATATGACCTTGCAGCCAAATATCCTCGCAACAGGATATGTAAACGCATGTTCACTTGTATCAAAATAATATTGTTGAAGCTTATTTTCGTCGGGTACAAGCAAATTTATTTTCGTCGAATATGCAAGTCTAGTCTTTGGAAACATAGTGAACATATTTTGTATCAACAGGTCCCCGATATTTTTTGAAGACAAGGCTTCAATAAATACTTAAATAATTTTGTGGTCATTTTTAATAATTTTGAACTGCGTCTTAAACCCGTTAAAAAGCCTTGGGTACGGATAATAGCCTTTGAACACACAAATCAAGTTAATAAAATGACTTGATCATATTGTACACCCGTGACCATGCTGACTGATCCAAACATATATACATGGTTGACTTGACATGCTGTACAACCTCACTTGGTTAACTCCACCTAACTTTGTTTTCAAATAATGTTAATGCGGATCCCGCTGTTAATTCTTTATTTTTATCCTTTGACATGTAGGCTTTGGATACATGAGAATACCTTTGGATCCGTAGCTAAATCTACCAAATAAGTTATTTTGTTACCTCATCCGCTGCACCCCAAATCCGTAATCCAATCATCCAATGTGAACTTCAATCCATTTTTTTTTCTTTTTGAATACTTTATCTTCGTTTCCAATGCATTAAAGTTCTTTTTTCTCAACTTGCAAATGTTTCCGATCCATAGAAAGTTTTTCGTTGATGTCAAGTGAATATTTGAAAATGCATATAATTCATATTAGGTCATCATATACCAGTTTTCGGTTGGTCCCCAATCCCACACTCATTTTAATATTTTCAATGATTGCTGCTACCAAGGCAAGACTAAAGAAGCTTGAAGCCAATGCTGATGTTCGTGAGGATCAACTTGAAGAAAAGATTTCATCCTTGGAGGAGCAACTTTGAGAGGGCAAGAATGCTAAACATAATGTCAAATCTAACTAGTATGATGTTGGACTCAAGAAAAGACTTCAAATGGTTGAGAAAGCCGATATGGATGTCACTCAACGCATGTGTGACTATGAGTTAGAGCTTTGGAAATTGGATCAAGATGGAGAGAAGAATGTTGATGATGATCTCCCCAATGACGATGGGCGCATTTGCTGCAACTAAGCCTTCGGGAAAGCAAAACTTATTTATGCATATTTTGTTGACATTATAACTCTTTTCAGATGCAAATCCTTTGTCAAATATTCATAAGAATTCTATTGACAGTTGTGATCAACATGATTGGGTACTTCTATTGCCACCAGCTTACATCTAATGGTTGAATGATCACTATATGTACTTTTTTTTGAACCATCATAGCCTAAAACGCAGTTTTTCGGTTCAACATGTGCTTCCAATCCTCGTTACTATGTACGAATACTTTTAGTTTTGCTGGATTGCGCACTGATGAGATATACTCTATGGTCTATAAAAATGTTAAATCTAAAAAACTGTAGATCATCACTTTCTCATCTCGGTTGGACCATCATAGCTTCGCACTGAAGCGTATATCTAGTCCGATATATCCTCTGCCCCCAAGTGATTTATTACTTCAATATAAGGTGAAGTGGTACATCACTAGTCTGGGGTGAAACATTTATTTTTCCTCATGTGAGTTTCAACAAATCCTGAGTTTATGACTTGATCAGTTTGTTATCCCCAAGTGATCATTAACAAATCGAAATTTTAGGATTTGATCAATTTTTGCCCCTAGCTGATAGGTCACAAGTCTAGGATTAAATCAATTTTTATCCCTAGTTGATTTCTGATAGGTCACAAATAAGTGAGTTTCAGCAAATCAAAGTTGAGACTTTTTTGAATTTTTACCCCAGTTGATAGCCGATAGATCATGAATCTCATGAGTGTCGGCGAATCAAAGTTGGGACTTTGTCGAATTTTTGCCCCCAGTTGATAGCTGATAGATCATGAATACCATGAATGTCGGCGAATCAAAGTTGGGACTAGAAAATTTTTACCCCTAATTAATTGGAGATATTTTACAACTAGGGAATTTAGATCAGTTTGATGCCCCCCAAATTTTTGACGATTGGGCACTTATTTGGGAGTCCATCGAATTTGTTACCCTTAGGTGACCCTCGTTGAACACTAGTTTGGGTTGGATAAATTTTTATCCTCGTGAACTGGTTTTCTTTGGTTGCGGGCTGAAGCATATATAAATTTTTTTTGACTCTCGTGCGTGTATCCAATGGTAGAAAGTTATGTTATTGTTGTTAGTTTTGCTCGGATGTGATGTAGCCGATGTAATAAAAGCCAAGTTAGTTTTTCTTTTACGTCGATATTATCCTTGTAGACTGATAACTATTAGCTTGTTGCCGAAGATTCCTGGAATAAAATCACATATGCAGCTTCAAATTGATGTTTAAAATCTCATACAATTTGTACGAAGTCGAATAGTCAATCATAACAAAGTTAAGCCACTAAGTTCAATCATAATAATAAAAGTCATACATGCATATCAACATATATGAAAAAAATTAAAATTTTGTTAATATATATCTCATAGCATTCTTAAGAAAAAGGAAATCATAATAAATAATCAAATAAATATCCTGGTAAGATAAATAGATTATTGGATCGTCAATATTATTTTATTTAAACTTATTTGATGATGATAATGTCAGTAATAATTATCTTGGGGCAGATTACCTCCGATGAGTGATGATCATCTAGGTGGTCCATTGCGTGCTTTATAATGATGTTGATCCATTGACCTAGATTTTTTTCTCCTTGGTGATTGGTCTTATTTTGTCCGATCCCTCTGGCTCTGCATCGAATGACCTATAATTGAATTCTTGTTCCAAGAGTTTACCTTTTACGATTTTATTTTTATTTCTCTTTGGGTTTTTGATTTGTCTCTTATCGCTTTGATGATATTTCTTACGTCCTTAACAAGAGGCTATTATTCACCTTGAGGATGATGACTATCATACGAAACTTTGCTCATATGGACTTTGCAGCCATCGTTGTCGACAACGATGCAGGTGATGGCGGATTTTCGATGATGAAAGATTTCTCCGATGGTGACACTAGTGAATGAGTTATAGGTGCGATGAGGATTTTGGCCAAAGGTTTGATGAGCATTGGTGATTGCTTTCTAATGGTGTGGACGAAGATTGTTTTCCAGAAAATATAAATTCTTGAAGCTGTTTTCGAAGCTTTAATGGAGATTTATGAATCTTCTCTTTTCTCTACACGATTCTCACAGACGGCGCTAAATGTTGAAGCCGGTTTTCGTCGGGTACAAGTTTCAAGATTAAATTTATTATCAGGTATTCGAATAGAGATTATAAGAAGAAAAGATATAAATATTAAGAACACAATTAGGGTTTGTATGATTTGGGACTGCTCCTGAGAGTATTATAAGCTATAATAATTTTCGGATCCCCTCTCAAGGTGCCTACGTACCTTATTTATAGGGATCAAGTCCACGTAGTTCTATTCGATTTAGAGTTGTATTTCTGGTATAATTGAGGCTCAACCTGTGACCAATACTTTAGGAATAAGTAATGTGCGGATGGAAAGTATTTTAGGTTTTTTGGATCCTTCTAAAATTAGGTTTCCGATACCATAATTTATTTCCACCGCCTTTAAGCATCAGAGTCAATAATTTATGGGCTTTTTTGTTTATTGCATCGGACTCAACATATGCCTCAGGCTTCCTTGTATTTGTTTGATCCAACCATCAGACTCAACATGGTTTTGGGCTGTAGACGAAGGCCCGAATTATGATGGACTAATATTTCCCATAAGCAAATAATCTTCTGATACGAATATGCAAGTCTAGCCTTTGAAAACATAGTGAACATATTTTGTATCAACAAATATGTAGGAACCAACTTGCAAAAGGCTTCAAATGAGAGGTATACTGAGCCTAAGCTCTGACCAAACATTGTAAAGAGAGGGTATGTGATATCTTCGATCCACTTCCTTTTGTATAGATGTACTACCTGATATAAGAGAAGTTGGGTACGTCAACAAAAGAAAAGGATGTTTGTTCATAGTGGAAATCATTACTCTAACCAAAGAATTACATCCCAAAACTAAGTGTTTAATCCAAAATTCACCTTAATAACCTAATTTTACGATGAACTTAATAACTAAGAAACACATACACTTTGCTACAAATTTTTAAGAAAGGGCCAATTAATTCGAATTATTGATGTATCAGACAATGAGATTGTACCTTAACAGAATTAAGTAATTCAACTCCAAACAGATCGACAACACGTGCAGTAAGACTCTCTGACGAAGCATCATAATCGCCGGTATAAATACACAATCAAGATCCGACAACAATTCTTGAATGCCCTTGATGGAACACCATAACACTCTTTCTCCTCCACTAGCGTCGTCGGAGTACGGATGAAAGAATCTAACGGCGTTTTTCCGGTACTGGCGACATTTGTTGACGGTGATAATGAGTTTTATAATCAAGGTTAAAATTACTATAACTAAAGCTACTATGAATCCTTTCATGTAATCTTTTGAATGATAATGCAATTAGTGATTTAACTCGTATAATCAACTAGTTTGTGATGAGCTTGGTGAAGAGATAATCTGCATGTGATTTTTTTTTCTTTCAACTATTTATCTCATTTTAGGTATTTTTAATTAATGAGCGTATATTATGTTTAATGTAATGTCCAACTTTTTTAATTTAATTTTGTGAAAAATATGGTAAATAAATCGAGTAACTCATACATTACGAATTTACGATGTTAAATTTAATGTTTGACAGAGAGTATGTAAATATTTTGATAAAGAAGGACATTTTTACACATTTTAAAAGGAAAATCAGCCCACCTCAAAAATACAAAAATCTCATGGAGAAAATAACCTAAATAACATAAATTTTAATATTACTTGCCTAAAATACCAGTTTTCAGCAAATGTGCCCAAATTACACGATTTGATTCACATTTAACTTATGCATATATATTCTATCATCTAACTTATGCGTATATATCCCCTCTCTTTTATCTTCCTCCACCACTATATTCCCAAAAATGCATCTCATTTTATACATACAAACCATCACATGCTCTTAATTTTCTTTTTTATGTAACTCATTATCACAAGTACACGTACATATATTTGTACATCTCAATTAGTACATCTCAGTAACAGATTTGTGTATTAAGTTGCGGGTGGTTATAAACTTGTAGCTGATGGATATGTAACCGCGAGTGAAATCGAGAGCGGAAACAAGTGATATGATGTGTTTAATTGTTTAAGTGTTTGTTGCATGTGTATGTATTTTTTGTCAAATTTATTATGGGTATTCGAGGGATAAGAAAGAAGGTTGAGCGAGGGAAAAACTAGAGTTTAAATGCTTTAACCACGATGTGCATTAGGTGTATGCGTGTGTCAAGTGGGCGTCCAGAAATTGTGTATGTTCTGTACAATATGAAAATAACATGATTGCAAGCATCACGCGCGCATCCCTTGTATGTGTTTTTTACTCTCGCATTCCTAAAATGCATGTCCATTTGGTTATTTTAGACACCTTTTTCCCATACTATCATTCCGGGCATTGATAACTAAGTATATGTTATACAGGGAATTACCCCGATCTCATGCACCATTTGATACATTCTCGTTCTGGTAAAAAAATTCTTTAAACAAATTTAGTGTGTGTTTGGCTAAATTATAATGGACTTATAAATGAAATAAGCCCATATTACTTATCCGACCGTTTGATAACTGAGTACATCGGTACTTATATAGANAATTACCCCGATCTCATGCACCATTTGATACATTCTCGTTCTGGTAAAAAAATTCTTTAAACAAATCTAGTGTGTGTTTGGCTAAATTATAATGGACTTATAAATGAAATAAGCCCATATTACTTATCCGACCGTTTGATAACTGAGTACATCGGTACTTATATAGAGCTTATTACATATAATATAAGTTAAGTGAGTTGGGCTCTATGGAGAACCAGTTCATTGAATAATTTTGGAGAACATTTCTTATTTTGTAAAAATTATCACATTTTTTGTTTAAAATACACATGTTCTATTAATACAAACACAATTATATGAGAATTTTTTTTGAATTCTTAAAAAAAATAATGAAAATATTTACAGAACACATACATATGATTTACAGAACATATATACTAGTACTATATTTCTTATTTCGTTAAAAATATCACATTTTTCATAAGAACACATGCGTTCTGTAAATAAAAACACAACTAGAAGACTAAAATAGTGAAAAAATATTTACAGAACACGTGTTATGGAAGTACAGAACATACTAGTTCAACATACTAGTTCTCTGGAGAACTAGTTCTCATTTGAGCCTAGCCTCAAGTAATACCCACATACTTTTTTACATTGCTCTTTTCTATCCAATCCATTTCTACATTTGTTTTTAATTATCCAAAACCTTCTATAATTAAACAATTTAATTAAAAAAATAAAATTTCTCACCAACTTATAAGTTAAATTTACTAAACACTTCATTAATTTATTAGTAAAATTATCCAAACACCTAAATAACTTATAAGTAATAATTTACTTTTCACTTATATAACACTTATTTTTTTAAGATAAGCCAAACGGGAAGTGAGAAAAAAGCTAATATTGAAGCTATGAAACGACAATTAATTTCAAATATATAGTATCAAGTATAAATTGATACTTTGTTATCCAATTATTCTAAGGTTTTATATCTTACATGTCCCCGGAAAGTTACAAATTAATGTTATGGCCAGAGACGAACAACATATAAATTATATTATATCCTATATATAATTGGAATAAGGGAGTTAATGTCACGAATATTAGTTGTTATTTAATTAAATATTCAAGGTTCGATTCCCCATAAAAATAAAAATAATTTAAAATTATTCTTAAATATTATTTGTAAATAAAATGATCAAGATTTGATTATTAATAACTAATTTAAAAGAAAATATATAATATTTTGATATTAAAATTGAATAAAATATATCTTTTAAATAAATAAATAAATTTAATTATAAAATTATTATAAATTACTTTTTAAAAGAAAACTCATGCATCACATGAGGTCTAAGCTAGTTCAATACAAATACCACTAACGAGAACAAATTAAAATACATTAATTAATTATCAACGTCGCTCAGCAATCCTTCGACAAAGGGTATGGTAGTGTATGGCAACCAAGTATCTCCCAAAGTCAAATTAAAAACCGTGAAGTTCCAAGCTTGAGTAGCATTCAATTGTCCGTAACCAGGCCAATGAACTCTGCTACTAGTGTTTGATCCAGGCCCGTGGTTCCTGTACTCACCGTAATACAATGTGTCCAGTCCCACCGTTCCATTCCATTCCAACCATCCATCCGGAGTGATCAAGTCTCCGATATAAGATTGCATGTAGACAGTTCTCGAATACTCTTTCCAAGGCCGGCCTAGATAATTCTGGGTCGTACCATTCGTGTCCAGTGCCAAGTCCGGGGCAGCTTGAATGGTGCAATTGTGGATTGAAATGCCCGTCTTCTGATTCGGGTCTGTCCGGCCTTGAGCAGTGATTGCATTCTTCTGGTTAGGCATTGGTTTGCGGGGGTATATATTGCAGGCTTGGAAAACGGAAGCAGAGTTTCCGAAGATGAAATCTACAGTCCCGTAGATGTCACATTCTCTGTAGAATTGTCTAAGCGAATGAACGTATAGAGTGTCTTGATACCCTTCGAAACTGCACCTATAAAATGTTGAGAGATCAGCGTTGTTCCTCACTGCCACTGCTTGGTGCTTCTCCGGTCCAGCTGTGTTCTTGAAAGTTACATCTATAGCAACAAATCTCTCCCCAGAAACAGCTGCATATATGCATGCACATGTAGAGGTTACATATATAACACACATTTTAATGCATTTTATGGCGTTTAGCCCCTTTTATGAAATACGAAAGTAATTTAGTCACTATTTTCTAATTTATTACTCTAAATTCAATTCGATTTTTCTCGAATTTTAAAGGTTTTACGGCTTACCAAAAGTGGCAGAATTGAAGGTGGACCATCCATCGATGACACTATGATTTCCGGTAATGACGGTGCGATTGATTCCAACTCCAAGCAACATTATATTTTTCTTCTGCTTAGGTATTGTGATATATTCTTCGTAAACACCTTTGACTGCATAAATAATGAAGTAACCTTGTTCAGGCTTTGAGTTATCTGGTGCAGAGTCTATAGCATCTCCTATATTTGTGAAGTTTCCATCTCCTTCCGGGTCGACTATTACTATGTCATTAACTACAATGCCGCGGTCATCGCCGTCGTCGCCCAACTTTCGGCCGGGACCTCCTCTTGCATATTCACGTAAGTACTGTATGCGTGCACCAGGTGTTATATAATTTCGTTATTATATATAATGCAAATGAAATGGTCTTTCCCTAAATATAATATAGATGATCGATTATATTTTTCAAACAATATAAGCTTAAATTAAATTATCAACAATGTCGATGTTTTGTACGTTGACTTGCATTAAGTAACATGAAAATGCACGTGTATTACCATTTATATGCACCGACTAATTTTTGGTCAATCTGTATATTCTAATGCATGACGCAACGCCAGATGAACTAATTACACTTAACAAATCGGCAATCGGGGTTTTTTTATAATTCTTTTCCTTCTTTGTAGGGTGATTAAAACCGAACCGGAACTTAAAAACCGAATCAAATAATATAATTTCGGTTCGGTTCAGTTTTTTTAAAAAAAAAATTCGGTCTATTCGGTGTTTCGATCTGGACTGAATTAAAATTCGGTCCAGACCGAATAAACCGAATTATATATTATTTATTTTTATTATATATATAATATATGTTTATATAATATATGTTTGATAAATGTAATTTTGCATTAATTGTTGAATTATTAATTTATTATTTGACCTAAATATGAATCTATTTAATTTGATTTATATATTTATATTCATATCACATTAAAACTTCACCTTATTTAATTTTTAATTTTTAATAACATTTCGGTTCGGTCTGAAAAATATTGACTATTCGATTCTCGGTCGGATTCTGGACCAAACCGACCGAATGCTCAACCCTAGCAGCAGGTACATAAAAATATTAAAAAAGACATTTTTATTCGCCTCGATCTTTAGAAAAATGTCTTTTTAATATATTTTTTATTTCGAAGAAGGGGGAGTCATTTTTAGTTGTCGAATGTCGAAAATTATCACGATACGTATCTATATAATCGTCACAATACAGCTACAGTAGTGTACGAAAAGAGAGTGCAATATTTCTGCTCCAAGCAGAAAGTGCACTTGTGGTTTCTCGAGGAGAAATATCCCATTATTTTAAGACCTAGAGAATTGGTTTTTGCTTGTATAATAGCGATGCAGACAGCTGGTGACAAAGTGTTCGACGATTTCACCATGCGTGTACCGGGTTTTAAGGCAGTTGGTAGTATTATAGTAGTAATAAGTCTCAGCATAGTACAGTAGTCTGTAAAAAGCTTCGAATGAATCAATAAATATTCGTATCCTACTGTACACCTAGGCCATCCTGCGCCGTACTACCGCCGCTGCCAATATCTTGGGGACCTCTCTTGTTCTCTTTTTTATTACTTGAAAGTTCAAACTGAGTATTAATTATTTTTGTTATTCTCTGGCTTTTTACACTTACGGTGGGAAAAAAGTTACATTTATCTAATATTTTCTATAGTTTTAAGACCGGTAAATTAATTTCGATCGCATGTTATTGAATCTCAAATTAACAACTAGATATATACTACTTATGAGGTTTATGACAAGTACACATTATCACATGCATATACACTAATAGGCTAGTAGCGAGAGCAAGAGTTTACACACCTTTTTTAACTTTGCCAAGGTGATGTTTGTCGGAAACCCTTGTCCCGGAAACACATTACCCTTCCTAGGGCCCCGTTTCCGGTCACGTCCAATGGCATGCGTGACCAACCCTAATGAAACACTGTACAGTACAGTGGCATTCGAAATGGGCTCTTTCAAAGCTGTTGCCAAGCTACTCCGACTATCAACTAGTCCATCGTAGCACGTATCCTGATTCGTCATCACCCCACTCAACAATGTCTCAATTTTACCAATGAGTCCATCGGTCAGTGAGTCTGCCTTCTTCAGCTCCAATGTGATGGTCTCCAAATAGTCCACTGTTAGATCGAAAAGTTGTCCACAATCTTGGATTGCATTTCTCTCCTCATGGCTCATTTCAATCTTATATTTCGATTTTTTTAAGTAGCGGTTTATGATTTTGGATAACTTTTTAGCTTGTTTAAGGCTTTGTTTAACGGTGAATTTGCCATATCCAGAAGGATTCGAAGGGGCATTGCGGAATGCGGATAAAATTGATCGGCATAGTTTCGGGTAAAGAGAGGTTTTACAAGCAATGGAGGGGGCTTGTGGTTGCGGTGTTGGTGATGTTGTTTGGGCTTGTGTATTTAGGATGAGTTGCGGTAACAATATGGGAAGAAGAATGAGTAGTATAAATGCTAATGTGTTTTTTAGCAGCTGTGACATTCTTGCAGCGGAAAAATTGATCTTCAAATACAGAGAGAGACCAGCTAGGGAGGCAATGTGTTTGTTCAAGTGAAGATGGGGGACTATATAGTATACTGGGGTTAGGGGACTTGGGAAGAAGGGAACGCGTTAACTCATAAATTAAGTTGCAGTAGTGCAGTGGAGTAACATGCAAGTACGATTTATGCTCCGGTATCGTATGTTCACATTATACCCGTACCATAAAGAAATCTAGTCAAATTGTGTAAAAATATTATATGGGTGTGTTAATACAACTAGACATGGTATAATATATATTTCAAAAAATTATAAAACAAGCCATAAATTATATTGACTTGGCTTTGTATAAAAATAATATTGGATATTGATATATATATATAGAGAGAAAAATACATATGTGAATTGTGATCATATTACGATTGTACAAACTAGTGTATATATATACATACTCGCATGAGGGTGTAATCCTATTTTAGGATTAGCTAGCTAGGGACTAATCCTATTTTGATAATCAATTGTTTAACACTATTATAGTAACATCTTAAATATAATCGTAATTTGACTCGAAACAAATAATATCAACATGATTATTATGAAATTAAGAAAACATTTCTATAGTACTCGTATTGCTATTTTGGCATAATCAAAGCATTAAGCATGCATGGCTTACAGCGCATATCTATGTACGGTGAGCTATGTCGGGAATTATAATGGAAATATAATCTACTCTGAGCAATTAGTTGTTAGTCTCCTTCCTTGTTCATGTTTGATATACCGCCTCCTTAGGCTGTGGCTCCGGCACCTGCACAAGTTTTTACTATGCATGTCCACCTCCCCCAGTATCGCACTTGCGTATGTCATCTCGACATGTGTGTGACAAGCTGGGATCATTGTGTCGAAGATTGAACAAGTCAGCTATATATGTAACCCTCCTTGGTGGACTTATTCATAGATTAATTATGACACTACATTATTTGGAAAATATCTAGCTAGCTAGGAAGTCTTCAAGAAACATCAGTTAATTCTAATTAGTTCTGTCGGAATTCTAATTAGTACTGTAATTAGCGGCCAGATAAGTCCTAACCTTTTATGTACGCATTAATTACATTTGAACGGGGAAGCTCAATTTATACATAAATACTAGTAGTACTTTACTGGCAAAATTTTGTAACAAGCAGTATTAAGAAAGTCCCAGCTTGGCAGCTTGGGATCGAGATTGCATATGCATTTTGTATGATTCTTTGACCGGAGCTTAATTTATAGTAATTCGTAATGGGTTCTCGAAACTTTTTCCATAGGTCTAGTTGACTTCTACTCGTGTAGTATATAAATATATCATCAGACATCTAATGTATGTAATTATAAATGAATAGCTAGAGTAGTAACAGAGTTTATGGCAGTGAAAACCATTAAGATAACTAGTTAAACCTAATTATACTTGGATAATACAGATTAAGATTCTGTGTCACAGCAGAAGGTCCCAAATATTCTGCTGTTTTTTTTCTTGTAAGTTAATAGCAGCAGAACTGACTAAACAGAAATCTTATTATCTGAAACTAGTCGCAAGTAGAAAATAAATAAACTCTATTATGCTTACCTGCGGTTTACATGAAGTTACTGAAATGAGACTGCAATAAGAATGTAGAAGCTTTCAATGTCTACCTGGTGACAAATCGTTCACTTGCAAGTCAGATTTCCGGAATGACCACACCGAGACATTCTATCGTATTCTATAATAAACTGGGACTAACTGAACCATTTACCAGTGCAAATATATGTACAAAGAAACTGATATGAGATACTATACCATATACAAGTCTTTGTTTTTAATTCAGTACCAAATCATCTAATTGGGGATGACTTAAGTCTACATCCTGTAACTGCACAAGGTAACAAACCCTCCTTGACCTACTCAATTAGTTCAATATTAGAGATACCTGACTTTTAAGGTTTCACAATTTAGAACCAAGGGAGCAACTTGAAGAAGATAAAAGTTCACAAATATAAGTTGTTTCTGCATCAATAAGTTTAACACAACACTGTATAAAAAGGTCTCCAAATGATCCAAAAGGCTCTAAACATGTGTAAAGGTGTCCAATAAATTGCATATTAAGTCAAACATGTAGACGGAAGCTCTTGAATGGTTGACAGAAAAAAAAACGTCTTTTACCTTGATCCAACGAATTCCTAGAAACAAACAAATGTGTCAGCATTTGAATCCCCTCAATATCGTGTCAGCATCACTCCAACAGGCATGGTCCTCTTGCAATACTTGGAAATATTCTCCCCAGGCGGGAGGTATCCGATAACAAATGTTTTGAATTGGGCCACAAAAAATATTGTCTTCACTAATGAATCTCACAGAACTGTGAATTTAAGCATCGAGTGGGAGAGGCTCTGTAAGAGGGCAAGGTCAAAAAATTCTGTTTCCTGAGTTTGAACATGAGATATAAGAACCATGTACTCGGACACAAAAAAACATTCATGAATAACAGGAAACAGGAAATAGTGTAGGTATAGTCTACAATACTGAATAAAAATTAAAGCTTTTTAATCATTAGACTTGATACATATTAAAAATATGATTCCCATGAATCGGGCACATGATATAAGAACCCATGTACAAGAATGTATTGAGATGAAGGAATAGTCATACTGCTTCTTCTATGTTTCATATTTAATCAAAAGTGAAATTTAAGTGTTGGAGATAAAGATTTTGTGATACATGTATTAAAAAGGAGTATATATTTTTTGTAATATATATGTGTCTGTAAATTTCGACTCCGAATGTACACTGATTAAGAGTATGCCTTTGTGATTCATGTTTTATAGATTGTATATACGCGTGTAAATAAGTAGACTTGGTACAATTGGTGGGTCAATTATGCAGTATGTATATCTGCTAGTATATATTATGTATGTGTTGTGACTTGTAAGCGTTTATAGAGGAGAGATGAAACCTGATCTAGCGAGCATTTTGTAGATAATATTAGCTGTGGTGTTGATGCAGCTGAAGCTTAACTTCTGCTGCAATAAAACAGTGTCAACAGAAGAAGGTAGAAGAAATACAAGAAACCTTTATCTGACTAGGTGCTTGAATTTTAGAAGAATTATACTCACCCTATTGCCCCCACAAAAGGTAGGCTTGTTCCTCCCTCACAGTTCATTAGATAAACAAAAAGCCTTCTTCAGCAGGAAAAACAGAAAATGTTCTTGAATTCGTACAAAGATGAGACAAAGTCGTGCAGAAATAATATCTCAAATACATATTAAAATGAACAGATGTTTCAGCACAAACGCTTTGGATTTGTAAAGGACACAAAACAAGTGTAGATTAATTCCTCCCAAGAGATTTGGGCCTTACATTTACCATGTTTCAGCTACATATGGTCATATACTACAATAAATCAACAAAAACAATAAAGCAATAATAATAATTTAATAATCTGGAATCGAAATGAATGAATGAGCTTGCTCAGGCCGCCCACAGTGGAAGCATCTCATGAACCCCTTCTAGTCCATGCCTGTGCTCTGTATTGTATAAACCTGCCCCGGAAGAAGAGACATCTTTCACCAATGAATTCACCCAAGAAACATCTGGCTCATCTGCAATGTATGGAGTCATATCCGGATTCCTCTTTGCAGAACTCGCATTAGGAAATGCGAAAGACATTGATTTCCTTAACTTCTGCAGATCATCTCCTTGGTGTCCCCAATCCAGCTTTCCACTAGAACTCAAATCTGATAGATTAAAAGACATCATTGCTGTTGAATTCGCAGGGGATGATGTAAAGCCTGGAGGTGGATGGCTCACAGCTCCACGGTCAACAAAGCTATGGCTACGACTAGCAAACGCTGATGACCTTCCATTGATGACTGCGGCTGCCACTGCAGCCGAAGAATCAAATCCATATGCAGGTTTTCTAGACAGAGAAGATGCAATGTTGGACGAATAACTCGCCCTGAGTTGTTGATTCATGTTTTGGCTACGCAATTGATCACTAGTTGGAGATTGCATTTGGGGCGACAAATATGAGGAATCAAGAGATCCAAAAACCTCATCAAGATTAGTTCCTTTTATTTCCCCAAACCGATTGTTATTCCACATTGGTTTAGCAGACATACTAGAAAAGTTGTCAATCATTTGTTGTCTATGCTGCTGAATACGAACACTCTCAATTCCGAGTAATTCCCTTTCCAACTCCATTTCTCTAGCAACCGAACCCGCCTTCAACCTGCTACCCTGAAGCTGCATCTTAGGCGGTGAAATTGTCCCATTCTTTTGCCTACCACTCACTGGCGATGAACTTGCTACAACCAGAGACCCAAGCGGACTTGAAGGTCCCATATTAGATGATGGCATAGCTGAACCTGTAGAAGCATACACTGGCCTCAACTCCTCTTTTTTATGTGCAAAAAAGCACACTTTCCTCCCACATCCAACCTCATCCTTACAAAGCCTGGTCTTATACTGAGCTGGATGTAACCAAGACTCGAAAACCCCGTGTGCATACTCACAATCATCCCCTTTCAAACAACTCCCTTTCTTAAACTCCAAACACGGCACACAACTATAACTATACTTACTCAAATCACGCCTCCTCGCATTCTCACCAGGATGAACAAAAGGACACTCAGTCCAATCATGAGTATACGCCCTTGAACAAGGCTTGACTTTAAAACTATACATCCTAAACTCATCACTTGCATACACTCCAACATTCATATCAGGCAACATCACATCACCTACACTCTCCTTCTCAACACACTGAGGAATCTCAGTATCTATATCCTTACACCCTCCTAACAACACTTCAAGTTCTTTCCTTTTCGACAAATTCGTAAACTTGCAATCCAATGGGATCACATCACAAGGTCTTTTCCCATTTACATCAACAGAATTAACATCCGCTGATGCAGCTAAAAGAATCTTGATAGTCTCCAACGACGAATTCGAGCAACCAGCAGAAGCACAATGAAGAGGGGTAGCATAGTCAGTACAAGATTGCTCATTAACATCAACTTTTCCTGAGTTAATTATGTAATTCACAACATTTAAGCTCCCATATGTGGAAGCAATCATGAGTGGTGATCGTTGCTCAAAACCCATCTGTTTGGACCCGAGTTTTCGACAATACCAGAAGCTAAACTCATTAATTTCAAAAGGGTGTTGCTCAATTTGGTGTATAAAGGTGGAGAGATCATCAGAAGCAGCTGATTCAAGTAAAGGTGAGAGCTTTCTTGAAAGCCCGTCTTTGTTTTCTTGAAAATTAGTGGTAGACATAGTGGAGATATGAGAAATTGAGAGAGGGAAGTGAGACTGTTGAGATGAAGATGTAGGAGGAATGATGCGTATATATAGATGAGATTGGTTGTCTGTATAGGAGGGGGGGAGACGAGTGAAGTGGTAAAAGCGAGTGGAGGGAAAGGAGAAGGAAAGTAAAATTAGTGCGGACTTTTCTTTACTCGAGTGGTGTAGTCTTGTTTTGTGAGTGTTTCAAGTCAAAGTCCACACTTTCAACTTGAGGAATAGTCTAGTCATGCTAGTGCTTCTATGTTTTATGATTAATTTTTTTTAAAGAAATATATATATATATATATATATATATATATATATATATATATATATTATAATAATACTCTTTAAATAAATTAAAATACAAGTGTACGAAGTAAACGAGCAACAAGTTAACAAGTTGTGCCACAATACCTCGTTGAATGACAAACCCTATTCTACGAAAAACATACTCAGCCGAGTCTGCAGTCATAACGTTCTTATTTATGATTTTTTGTTCTCTCCTAAGAAACTCAACTGCATCAAAAGTCAAAAATTCAAATGTGTCAAAAGTAAATGTCAGAAACATGTGTTGATTATTTTTACATGTTTGATCATGTTTACGTACCTTTGTCTCAGGTACAAGTATGTTTCCCTACAATCCAACTGTAAACTAATATATCAGTTGGCCTAAGAGTTGATCTGACTTCACTTGTAGGAGTAAGAAAATTAACAAGTGCCCCTTTTTTAGCCGGAATCCCAACTCTCCACAAGAATCATATAACACATCTCTTACCATGTCATGTCGTGTCGATATTTAAAACCTGTTTGTTTTTGACAATGAACAGCGTGCTCTCCGAAAACATCCATGCGATTCATGCACAAGAGATACTGTGCACCATTTAAAAATAAAGGAATCATAAGTCAGTAATACAAAATCATCTTATACTCCATTGACGTCATATGTTGTTGCAATCCCTCCATGGGAATGACCAATAAAAAATCTTGAGCATGTTTAGCTCCCAAACATTGGAAATTTTAATACTTTGATTAACTGATTAAAATTTTAAAATAACAAAATTGCACCAAACTAAAATTTTATGATTCGATCTAATTTTACTCACCCCTAGTCACAATAACAAGTATATATGTTAATAAATGAATAAATACTATTCCTGATTTCCTTCTATTACAATTTTTTATCTTATATAATTTTTTGTGATTATATTAATTAAATTTTAAATATAATTTATATATTTTACAATTTTAAAAATACATTTTGAAATAATTTTAATTTATTAACCGTGCGTCGCAGATTCGCAACACTTGGTGTTGGGCCCAACCAATAATAGAATGGAATCCTCTTTTTTATGTACTACAGTATTACGCACACTCCTGATAACAATCAGAAGCCGCGTTGTTCTAGTCTTCTAGACCATCTGATCACGGGTGTACTTGGCAAGCAAATAAGTACCCGTAGAATGTAAGTACTCATACATGATACAACAATCATACCAAGTCAATTATTGTCAAACATATTAGTACTCTGTTTCTTTAGATTTATTCTATTTAATTATTTGTTACTGTATTTTTTTATATATTGTTATCAAACTAATGAAACTGTTATTTAATCGATGTGGGATAATATATTTATTTTAAAAGTAAAGAAGTAAATATATGATACGGATTAAAAAAAAGAAGAAGTAAATATATGATACTCTCGCGATGTGGTACATATCCTATATTTTAAATATCATAACTAAAATACTATACTTAAAAATTATTTTAACACAAGTTTAAATAAATTATCATTATGTACAACATATTGATCAAATAACTAGATAAATTCCAAATAGATGGCTATTGTAGATAAAATTAATATAACGTATAATTATAATTATTTTACTAAAATCAATCTTTATTTGATACAATTTTTATAGTTAAACAAATTCCTTCTCCCAGGCCAGCGATTAAAAAATGATGACAACACAATTGACCTTCGTGATATTTGACCCTTCACTAAAATGCACGTTTTCAATGTGTTTTTCCCCAAGACTTTTATGTGCTGAGACGACAACGCAATATCGAAATATTATTCTAAGAATTCAATGATCAATAACTAAATTTTTAACAAAAAGAGTTTCGGAGAGGAGGAACTAAGGTGGACACATTAGGAGAATTAGCCTCATCTCTCATGTGGTACACTTCCCATGTTTCAACTCCCTCAATCGGATATAATAAATATTATGTAATATATACACATATTACTCTATTAGTTAACCATTGTTATCGACGTGGTCCTACTAATTATTAATTAATAAAGACTTCTATATTCAAAAATAAAAAAAACTTTTATTCTTAAATCATTGTAAATCTAATCTAATTCAAAACTATTAACACGGTTTTATGAATTTTTTTATATTAAAGAAAAAACCTTTTATCCTTTCATCATCGTATATCCCACTTTGACATTCAGAATATTATTATAAGAATTCAATGATCAATGACAAAATTTTAGCATAAAGAGTTTTGGGGAGGAGAGAGGGTGGAACAAAGGTGGACACATGAGGAGGATTAACATCTCATCTCTCATGTGGTACACTTCCCATGTTCCAGCTCCCTCAATCGAGTATAATAAACATTATGTAATATATTTTATCCTTCCATCATCGTATATCTCATTTTGACATTCAGAATATTATTCTAAGAATTCAATTATCAATCACAAAAAATTTAGCATAAAGAGTTTTGGAGAGGAGGGATGGTGGAACTAGGGTGGACACATGAGGAGTATTATCATCACATCTTTCATGTGGTACACTTCCCATGTTCCAGCTCTCTCAATCAGGTATAATAAACATTATGTAATATATACACCTAATTACTCTGTTAGTTAACCATTGTTGTCGATGTGGTCCTACTAATTATTAATGAATAAAGACATCTATATTCAAAAATAAAAAGAAACCTTTATTCTTCAATCATTGTAAATCTAATCCAAAACTTTTAACATAATTTTATGAATTTTTTTATATTAAAAAAAACTTTTATCCTTCCATCATCGTATATCTCATTTTGACATTCAGAATATTATTCTAAGAATTCAATTATCAATGACAAAAATTTTAGCAAAAGAAGTTTTGGGGAAGAAAGAGGGTGGAACTAGTGTGGACACATGAGGAGGATTAACATCGCATTTATCATGTGGTACACTTCCCATGTTGCAGCTCCCTCAATCAGGTATAATAAACATTATATAATATATACACCTATTACTACATTAGTTAACAATTGTTCTCGATGTGGTTCTTGATATAATATAATATATATATATATATGTGATTTTTATTCTCATATTTATTATATTTTATATTAAAGAGTTTTGGGAGGAGGGAAGGTGGACACATGAGGAGGATTAGCATCGCATTTCTCATGTGGTACACTTCCCATATTCTACCTCCCTCAATCAGGTATAATAAAAATTATGTAATATATACACCTATTACTCCATTAGTTAACCATTGTTATCGATGTGGTTCTTGATATAATATATTTATATATATATTTTATAGGATTTTNATGTGATTTTTATTCTCATATTTATTATATTTTACATTAAAGAGTTTTGGGGAGGACGGAAGGTGGACACATGAGGAGGATTAGCATCGCATCTCTCATGTGGTACACTTCCCATATTCTACCTCCCTCAATCAGGTATAATAAAAATTATGTAATATATACACCTATTACTCCATTACTTAACCATTGTTATCGATGTGGTTCTTGATATAATATATTTATATATATATTTTATAGGATTTTNCGCATTCTCACCAGGATGAACAAAAGGACACTCAGTCCAATCATGAGTATACGCCCTTGAACAAGGCTTGACTTTAAAACTATACATCCTAAACTCATCACTTGCATACACTCCAACATTCATATCAGGCAACATCACATCACCTACACTCTCCTTCTCAACACACTGAGGAATCTCAGTATCTATATCCTTACACCCTCCTAACAACACTTCAAGTTCTTTCCTTTTCGACAAATTCGTAAACTTGCAATCCAATGGGATCACATCACAAGGTCTTTTCCCATTTACATCAACAGAATTAACATCCGCTGATGCAGCTAAAAGAATCTTGATAGTCTCCAACGACGAATTCGAGCAACCAGCAGAAGCACAATGAAGAGGGGTAGCATAGTCAGTACAAGATTGCTCATTAACATCAACTTTTCCTGAGTTAATNTATTCTAAGAATTCAATGATCAATGACAAAAAATTTAGCATAAAGAGTTTTGGGGTGGAGGGAGGGTGGAACTAGGGTGGACACATGAGGAGGATTAGCATCGCATCTCTCATGTGGTACACTTCCCATGTTCCAACTCCCTCAATCGGGTATAATAAACATTATGTAATATATGCACATATTACTTTATTAGTTAACCATTGTTATCGATGTGGTCCTACTAATTATTAATTAATAAAGACTTCTATGTTCAAAAATAAAAAGAAACTTTTATTCTTAAATCATTGTAAATCCAATCCAAAACTTTTAACACGATTTTATGAATTTTTTTATATTCAAGAAAACAACTTTTATCCATTCATCATCGTATATCTCACTTTTACATTTGAAATATTATTCTAAGAATTCAATGATCAATGACAAAAAATTTAGCTTAAAGAGTTTTGGGGTGGAGGGAGGGTGGAACTAGGGTGGACACATGAGGAGGATTAGCATCGCATCTCTCATGTGGTACACTTCCCATGTTCCAACTCCCTCAATCGGGTATAATAAACATTATGTAATATATGCACATATTACTTTATTAGTTAACCATTGTTATNTCTAAGAGTTGATCTGACTTCACTTGTAGGAGTAAGAAAATTAACAAGTGCCTCTTTTTTAGCCGGAATCCCAACTCTCCACAAGAATCATATAACACATCTCTTACCATGTCATGTCGTGTCGATATTTAAAACCCGTTTGTTTTTGACAATGAACAGCGTGCTCTCCGAAAACATCCATGCGATTCATGCACAAGAGATACTGTGCACCATTTAAAAATAAAGGAATCATAAGTCAGTAATACAAAATCATCTTATACTCCATTGACGTCATATGTTGTTGCAATCCCTCCATGGGAATGACCAATAAAAAATCCTGAGCATGTTTAGCTCCCAAACATTGGAAATTTTAATACTTTGATTAACTGATTAAAATTTTAAAATAACAAAATTGCACCAAACTAAAATTTTATGATTCGATCTAATTTTACTCACCCCCAGTCACAATAACAAGTATATATGTTAATAAATGAATAAATACTATTCCTGATTTCCTTCTATTACAATTTTTTATCTTATATAATTTTTTGTGATTATATTAATTAAATTTTAAATATAATTTATATATTTTACAATTTTAAAAATACATTTTGAAATAATTTTAATTTATTAACCGTGCGTCGCAGATTCGCAACACTTGGTGTTGGGCCCAACCAATAATAGAATGGAATCCTCTTTTTTATGTACTACAGTATTACGCACACTCCTGATAACAATCAGAAGCCGCGTTGTTCTAGTCTTCTAGACCATCTGATCACGGGTGTACTTGGCAAGCAAATAAGTACCCGTAGAATGTAAGTACTCATACATGATACAACAATCATACCAAGTCAATTATTGTCAAACATATTAGTACTCTGTTTCTTTAGATTTATTCTATTTAATTATTTGTTACTGTATTTTTTTATATATTGTTATCAAACTAATGAAACTGTTATTTAATCGATGTGGGATAATATATTTATTTTAAAAGTAAAGAAGTAAATATATGATACGGATTAAAAAAAAGAAGAAGTAAATATATGATACTCTCGCGATGTGGTACATATCCTATATTTTAAATATCATAACTAAAATACTATACTTAAAAATTATTTTAACACAAGTTTAAATAAATTATCATTATGTACAACATATTGATCAAATAACTAGATAAATTCCAAATAGATGGCTATTGTAGATAAAATTAATATAACGTATAATTATAATTATTTTACTAAAATCAATCTTTATTTGATACAATTTTTATAGTTAAACAAATTCCTTCTCCCAGGCCAGCGATTAAAAAATGATGACAACACAATTGACCTTCGTGATATTTGACCCTTCACTAAAATGCACGTTTTCAATGTGTTTTTCCCCAAGACTTTTATGTGCTGAGACGACAACGCAATATCGAAATATTATTCTAAGAATTCAATGATCAATAACTAAATTTTTAACAAAAAGAGTTTCGGAGAGGAGGAACTAAGGTGGACACATTAGGAGAATTAGCCTCATCTCTCATGTGGTACACTTCTCATGTTTCAACTCCCTCAATTGGATATAATAAATATTATGTAATATATACACATATTACTCTATTAGTTAACCATTGTTATCGATGTGGTCCTACTAATTATTAATTAATAAAGACTTCTATATTCAAAAATAAAAAAAACTTTTATTCTTAAATCATTGTAAATCTAATCTAATTCAAAACTATTAACACGGTTTTATGAATTTTTTTATATTAAAGAAAAAACCTTTTATCCTTTCATCATCGTATATCCCACTTTGACATTCAGAATATTATTATAAGAATTCAATGATCAATGACAAAATTTTAGCATAAAGAGTTTTGGGGAGGAGAGAGGGTGGAACAAAGGTGGACACATGAGGAGGATTAACATCTCATCTCTCATGTGGTACACTTCCCATGTTCCAGCTCCCTCAATCGAGTATAATAAACATTATGTAATATATTTTATCCTTCCATCATCGTATATCTCATTTTGACATTCAGAATATTATTCTAAGAATTCAATTATCAATCACAAAAAATTTAGCATAAAGAGTTTTGGAGAGGAGGGATGGTGGAACTAGGGTGGACACATGAGGAGTATTATCATCACATCTTTCATGTGGTACACTTCCCATGTTCCAGCTCTCTCAATCAGGTATAATAAACATTATGTAATATATACACCTAATTACTCTGTTAGTTAACCATTGTTGTCGATGTGGTCCTACTAATTATTAATGAATAAAGACATCTATATTCAAAAATAAAAAGAAACCTTTATTCTTCAATCATTGTAAATCTAATCCAAAACTTTTAACATAATTTTATGAATTTTTTTATATTAAAAAAAACTTTTATCCTTCCATCATCGTATATCTCATTTTGACATTCAGAATATTATTCTAAGAATTCAATTATCAATGACAAAAATTTTAGCAAAAGAAGTTTTGGGGAAGAAAGAGGGTGGAACTAGTGTGGACACATGAGGAGGATTAACATCGCATTTATCATGTGGTACACTTCCCATGTTGCAGCTCCCTCAATCAGGTATAATAAACATTATATAATATATACACCTATTACTACATTAGTTAACAATTGTTCTCGATGTGGTTCTTGATATAATATAATATATATATATATATGTGATTTTTATTCTCATATTTATTATATTTTATATTAAAGAGTTTTGGGAGGAGGGAAGGTGGACACATGAGGAGGATTAGCATCGCATTTCTCATGTGGTACACTTCCCATATTCTACCTCCCTCAATCAGGTATAATAAAAATTATGTAATATATACACCTATTACTCCATTAGTTAACCATTGTTATCGATGTGGTTCTTGATATAATATATTTATATATATATTTTATAGGATTTTTATTCTCATATTTAATATATTTTGCATTAATTGGGTGTTTATTTAATAGATTTTAATGCTTTATTTCAGAAAAGAGGAAATTCCTAAACTTGGAAAGATTTGTGCTTAAAGAGCTATTTTGGAGACAAATTAGAAGAAAATTCGTATTTATTGGGCTGCACGCGCTGCTTACACTCTTCGGGCTTTATCTTGAGTTTCAGAAGTCAGAATTGGATGATCTTACAGTCCATGCGAAGCTTATGAAATTATCTTTAATTTAGAAGTGTGCCAATAAAAAGAATTTTACTGGAGCACCACAGAAACCAGACATAACAGAGAGCTACGAATTTTACATGGAAAATTCTACTCGGTTTAGAAAACTGACTTGTATTTGATTTAAAGCATTAAAATACTTTTTATATAGAAACATATCATATTTCATTATGTACTTTTTATATAGAAACATATCATATTTCATTATGTATTATGAGACATATTATTATTAGTCCTACTAATTATTAATTAATATAGACTTCTATATTCAAAAATAAAAAGACGCTTTTGTTATGAAATCATTCTAAATCCAATTCAAAAACTATTAACACAATTTTATTAATTTTTTATATTAAAGAAAAACAACTTTTATTCTTTCATCATCAGATATCCAACTTTGACATTCAGAATATAATTATGACAAAAAATTTAGCATAAAGAGTTTTGGGGTGGAGGGAGGGTGGAACTAGGGTGGACACATGAGGAGGATTAGCATCGCATCTCTCATGTGGTACACTTCCCATGTTCCAACTCCCTCAATCGGGTATAATAAACATTATGTAATATATGCACATATTACTTTATTAGTTAACCATTGTTATCGATGTGGTCCTACTAATTATTAATTATTAATTAATAAAGACTTCTATGTTCAAAAATAAAAAGAAGCTTTTATTCTTAAAGACTTCTATGCACATGTGATATTTTCTGCCTTTGCGGGTGTTATCTTCACACACTTTCCATGGTACCACCTCTCACAAATGTGACAGCCAATCCAAAACTCATCTGCACTGTAATTGCCTCCACAGCTCACACAAAGTGTTTCCCCATGCTCATCTTCATCCTCCAACTGACCCTCATCGAACAGTCTTGGATTGCTTTTTGCCTGACCATCACTTGAACCCTGAAAGTAAATAATACAAATAAAAAAATTTATCTATTTTCTAGTGTCCAAAGTACAAATGTGGCAAAAGACACATAGTACTAGTTGAGACTAAATATCACCTTTGTGCTGATTCTGGATTTGCTTCCTGTATCAACACCAGCCTTGTCTTTAATTTCCTTTTTTTGTGTCACAACTTCAAAGACCGTTGGCTGGTCATCATTTATCAGGCTGAATAGGCGTTTCCTGTTCAAGAAAATGCTCATTTTTCTAAAAATCTTGACTTTGAGGAGTCTGATGATGGCAGAAGAAAAAGATGTCGAAAACAGGGTTAGGTAGACCATATACATGACATCACTTTTTTACTCCATTACCCACACTCTGATTTTGCCTTAATACCCATGTTGACCAGGACATGGGTGTGAGTATAGGCTCTGAGTTGGATCTTTTATATAGAAATTAGACACTTCATCTTGCAACATCTTAAGTTCAAAATGGTATAAAAGGCCTTACACAGACTTGTTTGAGAGAAGGTCAATGGATGACTTTTTCTATGTTATCCTTTCATTCTATACTATAAATATGAATTATGACATATATAATACAAGTTTGGTAGAAGACACTATTTCTAAAATGTAAATGATTTAAGTATAATTTGGTAGAAGACACTATTTCTAAAATGTAAATGATTTAAGTATATGCCGAGAAACCGCCCCGTGTCTAATTTCGGATACACATCCAAGAATCCTATGACATATTCATTATTTACCTCAAATATATCTAAAAGAATCCTATTCATTATTTACCTCGAATCCTATTAATTATTTACCTTGAAAACATCTAAAAGAATCCTATTCATTATTTAGGAATCATATTGCATCACTAGTTCAAAACTAAAAGCTTATGACGTATTCATTATTTACCTCGAAAATATCTATATAATATATCAACGGAACAAACATTGGAACCCGCAGATGATAATGTGAACAACACGTAACCCATAAAATCATATTTTAACACCAGTATATGTAAATACAAATCCAGGTGACTAGATAGTCTAGATAGCCAGGAACCAAAGAAACGCAGGATACGTCATTAACATTATTAATAGATTGATTATTATGTTGAAGAAACATAAAGTTAACTGGGATAATATGCTTTCCCATTGAGAAGGGACTGTTAGGAGTTGGGGGATTCAACTATTTTCACAGGCACTTTGTGGAATTTCATGTGGTATAAGGAATGGGACTGACGATGAGTACACATAAAACAGAGATATCAAATAGGTTTTTCAAGGAGTCTAGTAAGCCATTTAGACCACGCTGCAAGTCTGCAACAGTTATTGCGGTGTTGTGGGTAAAATTTCAACAAAAAGTTTTGAAGTTGGGGGTGACAAAAACATTCTATTTTATATTCATAAAGATAGAAGTTTCATTGGATGGGGGCCATGGTGCTGTGGACTGTGGTACCTTTCAGAGAGTATCTGATATTCTGGTAAAAAGAGATGGAGATATTCACTGTAATGCTCGTGATATATTAATATTATATTTCAACAGGTACACTCAAAGTTGCATGACAGAGGAAGTGATGATTCTTCTCACTTTGGGTCTTTGGGATGAATAGGATCCATTTTGATAGTAAATAATTTATAAATACCTTAAGAATGATAAGCCCATTACTCCATTGTGACATGTATGTTATACTGTTAGGGTTCAGAAGGGAGAGAGGTTGTGGGTTTTCATAGTTTGAGGAACCTGGTCAGTGGCCTTTTAACGCTAAAAAGGGCACATGGGAGCATGCCACATCAGTGTTACACGGAAAGCGAGTTGCATCGGTAGATCATTGGGATGCCATGTTATTGCCTCGGTGCTCCATAATAACAATTGATCCCGTTTCTTCCTTAGGCCTTTTCAGAGTTTCTAGAGAGCTATCTCCAATTTCAAGTTGTTGGCATCAACTCTTCGATATTAGAACTTTTACTTCCTTCGGAGTTCGGGTCGTGACTTCCAATGTTCTTGTTCTCTTTCTTTCTATTTCTATAAGATTTTTTTTATCAGTATTCAGTACAATTATTTACACCAATATTCTAGAAACTTAGTACAACTAATTAGTATGGACTAACAGAAAATATCAATTCTGTTGTTCCCCATTACATTCTCACAGCAGTTAAGACATGTAACTTCTATGTATTACAATGTATTTCTTATACAAATGTCAAACGAAACCCATGTAATACTCGAGGACAACAGATTCATCAAGTGTAAGATACGCAAAAGTTTCACAACACAATATTCTACGAGCCTAACTAACACAGAGAAAACCATTGAAAAGAAAAAGACATACCTATCATTTCGATTAAGACGAGCCCCGAAATAGTAAGCAACAGAAAGCAACCAAGAATCAGTATGCACAGCGACTAACGACAACCAATCCCTCTTATTCATCCCATCCCTAGCAAAATTAATCCCTAATGCGGGTTCGGGAAGCTCCGGAGGCACTTCCTCCGCAGGCAAAGAAACTTCCCATGACTCATTAGGATGCCCATACAAACACAAATTATCCTTCTCTACATGCACACATTATTACAATTTTAAACACAAAACAAACATTAATAACCCCACCTACAAAAACACACATTTCACACACCTGGGTCGCAGAGGGAGTAAAATGAAATAAATTAATACTAATAGATTATTATTTTTGTAAGTGCTTGAAAAATGAAATGATAATAGACAACAAAGGAGGGTACCGTAGGTGAGAGCACGGACGACACCGTTTTGACGGCAAGTTTAGTCTTTGAAGATGTCTTCGACTGTACGAGGATTGGAAGATATGTCCACTAACCGCTTAGATCCAACTCTTTAGTATGTTGGCGCTGGATAGAGCAAATTTAGTAGTACAACGTAGCGTTTTGGCCCAGTTTATAAATCCTACGATTCTGAATTTTTTTGATAAATTATTAAATTCAAAATATTTTTATAAGGAAATATATCTTTTCCGATCTTAAGGAAAAATATTTAATAATATTTAATCAAGCTCGTTTTTTATTTTACAAACACGTAGTTGACAGTTAGGGGGTTTGTCTCGGCTGAATTGCAATGTTTTAATGAATTTTTCATTTTACATCAAAAATAAATTGTCACAATGATTTTAATATAAAATATTTACCTTTTATAATTTTATTTGAAATGAACAAAAAGGAAGGGAAGTTTAATACAGTTGTAAAAATTAGGAATCAGACTTATTGGTTAGGGTATGATTTGGGATTAATCGGAATAATAATTAGATTTATTATATTATTATAATAAAATTTAATATATTTATCTAATTTCCTGTAGAATATATTATTTAAAAATATTTTATAAATATAAATCGAATTTTGTAAATCGTATCGGTCAAATATTTTATAAGAATTAATCAGAAATTTATCGGGAATTTTTAGAACACCGCATGAGGGTGAGAGCTTGGCTTGTTTATATATGTGTGAATTTTGGTGAAAATTATTTATTTTGAATAATCTCCCTATTATATAATACCACAACATACATTTTTTGGGGAATAATTTTATTCCATCTCACTTGTCACGTCATTTGTTATTGTCATGTCAGCGGTTAATTAATTATAATTTCTAAGTTACTATTACACCCTTATATATAATTAATTAATATATGATTATACTCTTATTCATATTTAATTAACTTAATTAATTTGTAATATCAAATTTTTAGAAAATGATTTTATTTCATATATTATGATTATTATTATACTTTTATACACAGTTTCTAATTAATTTTTCATCTTCAAAAATTAGATAGCTAAGAGTATGTTGTCAACAAAACTATATATATAATTTTTTTGACTGATAAGATTTACGCTCACATATGAAATATATTGTTTAAAAATTAGTGTGATCGTTAAATATATATTTTCAAATTATTAGACTATATTTCATGAATTTTAAAAAATTAATATATTTAAATAAAATACAAAATGTAACTCAAATTTTAGAAATTACCCGCCGGTATAAGAGCTGGTTATATTTAAAATTTTAACATTGTTCATTATTGGGTATGTGTTGTGTCGTCATATTTAATTATCTTGTTAATAAATTGTTATTATTTATGTTTAAAATCAAAATATTAAAAATTACGCTTGATCAATTAGTCGCGTATATGAGTCCGGCATAAACTATATGCATATCTATTTATTCTATAATATTACTAACTAAAAATGAATTTAAATTTATTAATTGAATATAAAACTATACATATCAATTTTTATTTTTCAATTCATTTTAAAATTGAAATTTAGTTATCATATTTATTTTTAAATTATTATTAAATTAAGTCTTCTAATTTAAATATTTTATTTATATATTAATTAATCATCACCAATTAGGGGTGACAAAATCTGATACCACCCGAAACACGACACGAACCCTATGTCAGTAAATATTCAACCTGAAATAACCAGATACAATCAAACACGAATCTGAAAATGACCCGAAAATTAATGAACTTTTTATTTATAATCCTACTTTTGAAATACTTTATATTTAAAATAAATAAATTTAAGTACAATAAAGTAACTTTCACGTGCAATGATAGAAACTCGTTAGTTGGTTCATAATTATTTAATAATAATAACAATATTTTATACATGTTATGCCCTTTTTTACACCTAACAAAGTGGGTACGGTACATATTATACATTTGAACTGTAACTTTCACGTGCAATGAAAAAGAAATGAATTGTTTTATCTTAAAATTTGTGCAAAAACAATCAGTCCATATATATATATATATATATATATATATATATATATATATATATATATATATATATAT
>QRFB01003665.1:37617-47777 GCA_008931105.1 Oenanthe javanica
ATATATATATATATATATATATATATATATATATATATATATATATATATATATATATATATATATATTCAAAAAAACGTTATTAAAAATGTAATTAATCTATTTTCAAAACTAATTTGGAATTTGGCCAAACTGTAAATATATAATTTTTAATTAAAATTATATTATTTAAACATTTAAAAGTTAAATAAAGACTAAAATTATGAAAACGGAAGAGTATAATAAAATATTATTGATTTTCTTTAAAAGAAAAATCAATTAGATAAATAATATAGAATTATACTATAGATTTTAAATTTACTTCTAAAATATTTCTTAAACGTCACGTATTATATTCTGATTAGTTAATAGTAATAGCATTAAAACATTTTATAATAATATATCATTAGTAACATGTTATTTAAGATTTAAAATCATGAAATAATTTTGTAATTCAATATTTTAATAAATATATATTGAGGAACACAAAACAATCCAATTCCTCTTGCCCAAATCCATATTCATTCACCATATACTCAAATCCATACAAATTTCATGCTCCAAAGGTTTCAAAATAGAACTAATAAATCAAATAAGTAACTTTTCAATTAACAATATAAAATATAAAATTGAATTTGTTAAAATAGATATTTTTATATTTATTTACCTCCAATTTCCCACTTACCTATGTTGCAATTATAAGTGTATATATACTTAGTTCAAAATATAGAACTAATTATAACATTTTCTATTTTAACACATACTATAACATTACATTAAAATATTATATTTTATAATTGATGGTATATTATAGAAATGATATATCCAATGAGATTGTATTCAACTTCCTCCGAGCTAGACGAATATGCAACAACTTTAGAAACTTCCTCTTAAAAAGGACAAAACTGTGTCATATTGTCATGCAGCAAACAGAAAAACAAATTTATTTTGGATTTTAGATTATTGGATTTTTGTACACTCGCCATGCAAATAATGCATAGATAATGTCACACGAACTCCTTCGGTCCTAATACTATTTTATTCTTTTTGGTTTATTGAATCAACGATACATAATTTTTTGTGGGCATAAAATCAAATTAGTTAGTTTTATATCTTATTTTACCGTTAATCCTTCATATTAAAAAAAAAATCAAACAAAAATTCTAAACATCGGATCTATACTATATTATTAATTATTAAAATTCTAATAATTAACTGCCTGTCGGTATTTAAATTAAGTTAAGAAATTAATAATTAAAATTTATTTTTAAACATTAATTTACTAACTAAAACACTTATTTAAACAAATAATAATCTTGTCCAATTTAAATAAAAACACAGTAAAAATATATTAAAATTATAATAAATCCGTTAATACATGATGTAAGCTGGTAAATAAATAATATTTATTTCTATACAAAGTGTTTATTGATTGCAATAATTTCCCAATTGTGAAATTAAAAATGACTAAAAACTTGTTCCACATCGAAAGAATGAAGAAAAACCATGTTAAATGTAATTATATAAGCGACGGTCAGGAATTCGACTCGCGGCCCGAAACTAAAACCGCGGGACGACCGGTAAAAGTTGACTTTAAACATGTTAACAAAATTTACCGATTTAAAGTTTTAATAATGGTTGATTCTTGACAAAGTAAAAGAATATACCTGCCTTACGTAAGTCGTAACTAGCGACTAGTAGTAGTTCTCCAGTAGGACAAGGATACAGCTACTTTTNGCATGTAAACAAAATTTACCGATTTAAAGTTTTAATAATGGTTGATTCTTGACAAAGTAAAAGAATATACCTGCCTTACGTAAGTCGTAACTAGCGACTAGTAGTAGTTCTCCAGTAGGACAAGGATACAGCTACTTTTATAGTATATCTAAGTATCTACTCTATCTTGCTTACATGTATACATACACACTGCAAACTGTTCTTGGATTAATCTTCACTTTTGACTAATAAACACACCCTTTAATTCATTTAACTATAATTATATACTACAGGAATATAAGATAAACAACTATGGCTATGTCAGGCATAGAAGTTGTTTTACAGTTCTTGAGAGAAAATGGTCTCACGGATTCTGAATCTTCTCTTTTAGAGGATATTCGAGAGAAATCCAACTTGATTTTTTCTCAACTGTGGGCTCCACACCACCTGCCCAGAAAATTCAGGCCGGTCGGAGGGAAAATCCGGTGACGGAGGAGAAGGGGTCCCCTAAATTTGATACTGATGATGATGATGATTCTTCTGATGAGTTTGTGAGCTTGGCCTCTTCTACTCCTGATTTGTGCTCCTCAGGTATATTTTTTTAACAACTTGTGTATGTGAGGGTAATTTTTATTGATCAATGTACAACATTTGAGTGTGGAATGATTTTGATAATTTGTGTTAAATGTGCTTAATATCAAAGAATCTCGAAATATAAGTGCATCGTAATTTGTTGGTGAAAAAGACAGAGAAGTATTTTTTGATGATTTACAAGTAATGAACTAAGAGGTTGTCACAGACATGATATGTGGCAAATTAACTAATGAAACTTTTCTTTCCTAGTTTCGCACTTTATTACATGGTTGTGTGATTGTGTTGGATGCTAATTGCTACTCCATTAAGTCTACCTCAACTTTCAAATATCAGCCCCACCGAGTTTTGTCAGACATCACATATTGATTCTTACCACCAACTAAGAATAGCTTCCTTCACTAAGTAATCGGAATCCCCTAGGGCCTCGTGGAGCCAGTGAGGAGCTTTGATACCACTAGGACATATCTCAATTCAGGGAAAGCAAGGACTTCCTCACACTTATTTAACTATTTCGTATTTCCAAAGCCGATATGAGTATATGGTGACCAAACTTTTGGTGGTATATTTGACCAAATTTTAACCGTAGATTAAAGATTATTCTTTTACAATTTTTAAAAATTAAAAGTTTCATTTTAAAGTAGATATAATATATTTTCTAATGATATTACTTTTTAAAAGTCAAACAAGACACTTGAATTGGGAAAGAGAGAGTATAAGATTTTTATTCTCATTTTTATTAAATTTTGCAGTAATTGAGTGTTTATTTACTAATTATTAATTAATAAAGACTTCTATATTTAAAAATAAAAAGAAGCTTTTGTTATGAAATCATTGTAAATCTAATCCAAAACTATTAACATGATTTTATGAAATTTTTTATATTCAACAAAAAAAAATATCCTTTCATCATCATATATCCAACTTTGACATTCGGAATATTATTCTAAGAATTCAATCATCAATGACAAAAAATTTAGCACAAAGAGTTTTGGGGAGGAGGGAGGGTGGAACTAGGGTGGACACATAAGGAGGATTATCATCGCATCTCTCATGTGGTACACTTTCCATGTTCTAGCTTCCTCAACCGAGTATAATAAATATTATGTAATATATACACCTATTACTCTATTAGTTAACTATTGTTATTGATGTGGTACTACTAATTATTAATTAATAAAGACTTCTATATTTAAAAATAAAAAGAAGCTTTTGTTATGAAATCATTGTAAATCTAATCCAAAACTATTAACATGATTTTATGAAATTTTTTATATTCAACAAAAAAAAAAATCCTTTCATCATCATATATCCAACTTTGACATTCGGAATATTATTCTAAGAATTCAATCATCAATGACAAAAAATTTAGCACAAAGAGTTTTGGGGAGGAGGGAGGGTGGAACTAGGGTGGACACATAAGGAGGATTATCATCGCATCTCTCATGTGGTACACTTTCCATGTTCTAGCTTCCTCAACCGAGTATAATAAATATTATGTAATATATACACCTATTACTCTATTAGTTAACTATTGTTATTGATGTGGTACTACTAATTATTAATTAATAAAGACTTATATATTCAAAAATAAAAAGAAGTTTTTATTCTTAAATCATTGTAAATCTAATCCAAAATTGTTAACACGATTTAATGAATTTTTTTATGTTCAAGAATTTCATCTTCGTATATCCCAGTTTGACTTTCAGAATATTATTCTAAGAATTCAATGATCAATGACAAAAAAATTAGCATAAAGAGTTTTTTTGGAGGAGGGAGGGTAAAACTACGGTGGACACATGAGGAGGATTAACATCGCATCTCTCCTGTGGTACACTTTCCATGTTCTAGCTCCCTCAATCGAGTATAATAAACATTATGTAATATATACACCTATTACTCTATTAGTTAACTATTGTTATCGATGTGGTACTACTAATTATTAATTAATAAGGACTTATATATTCAAAAGTAAAAAGAAGTTTTTATTCTTAAATCATTGTAAATCTAATCCAAAATTATTAACACGATTTTATGAATTTTTTAATATTCAAGAATTTCATCTTCGTATATCCCAGTTTGACTTTAAGAATATTATTCTGAGAATTCAATGATCAATGACAAAAAATTTAGCATAAAGAGTTTTGGGGAGGAGGGAGGGTGGAACTAAGATGGACATTTAAGGAAGATTAACATTGCATCTCTCATGTTGTACACTTCTCATGTTCTAGCTCCATCAAATAGGTATAATAAACATTATGTAATATATACACCTATTACTTTATAAGTTAACTATTGTTATCGATGCGGTCCTATAAATTATTAATTAATAAAAAATTATGTATTCAAAAATAAGAAGAAGCTTTTATTCTTATTAGAAAAATTTATTATGAGACATATTATTATTAATATTAGTATTATGTAATATATGTCTCATAATACATAATAATTAGTATTATGAGACATATTATTATTAATCCTTCTAATTATTAATTAATAAATACTTCTATATTCAAAAATAAAAAGAAGATTTTATTCTTAAATCATTGTAAATCAAATCCAAAACTATTAACACATTTTTATGAATTTTTTTATATTAAAAAAACTATTATTCTTTCATCGTTGTATATCCCACTACGACTTTCAGAATATTATTCTAAGAATTCAATGATCAATGACAAAAATTTTAGTAAAAAGAGTTTTGTGGAGGAGGGAGGGTGGAACTAGGGTGGACACTTGAGGAGGTTTAGCATCGCATCTCTCATGTTGTACACTTCCCATGTTTCAACTCCCTAAATCGGGTATAATAAACATTATGTAATATATACACCTATTACTTTATTAATTAACCATTGTTATCGATGTGGTCCTACTAATTATTAATTAATAAAGACTTCTATATTCCAAAATAAAAAGAAGCTTTTATTCTTAAATCATTGTAAATCTAATCCAAAACTTTTAACATGGTTTTATGAATTTTTTTATATTCAAGAAAAAAAACTTTTATCATCGTATATCTCACTTTGACATTCAGATTACTATTCTAAGAATTCAATAATCAATGATAAAAATTTTAGCATAAAGAGTTTTGGGGAGGAGGGAAGGTGTAACTAGGGTGGACACATGAGTAGGATTAGCATCGCATCTCTCATGTGGTACACTTCCCATGTTCCAACTCCCTCAATCAGATATAATAAACATTATGTAATATATACACCTATTACTTTATTAGTTAACCATAGTTATCGATGTGGTCCTACTAATTATTAATTAATAAAGACTTCTATATTCAAAAATAAAAAGAAGCTTTTATTCTTAAATCATTGTAAATCTAATCCAAAACTTCTAACACAATTTTATGGATATATTTATATTCAAGAAAAAAAAACTTTTATCCTTCCATCATCGTATATCTCACTTTGACATTTGGAATATTATTCTAAGATTACAATGAACAATGACAAAAAAATTAGCATAAAGAGTTTTGAGGAGGGGGATGAGGGAGGGTAAAACTAGGGTGGACACATCAGGAGGATTAGTATCGCATCTCTCATGTGTTACACTCCCCATGTTCCAGCTACCTCAATTATGTATAATAAACATTATGTAATATATACACATATTACTCCATTGGTTAACCATTGTTATCGATGTGGTCCTTAATAGAATATATATATATATATATATATATATATATATATATATATATATATATATATTCTACTCCTTTCGTCCCAATTCAAGTGGCTTTGTTGATTTTTGGTGGTCTATTTGACCAAACTTTGACCGTAGATTAAAGATTATTTTTTTTACAATTTTTGAAAATTAAAAATTTCATTTTAAAGTAGATATAATATATTTTCTAATGATATTACTTTTTAAATTTTTTATAATTATATTATATATATAATGTTCGGTCAAAACTTAGTCAAATTGACCTCTAAAAGTCAAACAAGACACTTGAATTGAGAAATAAGGAGTATAAGATTTTTATTCTCATTTTTATTAAATTTTGCAGTAATTGAGTGTTTATTTAATAGATTTTAATGTTTTATTCCAGAAAAAAAGAAATTACTAAACTTGGAAGGATTTGCGCTTAAAGAGCTATTTTGGAGACAAATTAGAAGAAAATTCATAATTATTGGGCTGCACGCGTTGCTTACACTGTTTGAGCCTTATCTTGAGTTCCAGAAATCAGAATTGGATGATCTTACAGTTCATGCGAAACTTATGGAATTCTCTTTAATTCAGAAGAATTTTACTGGATCAGCATAGAAACCGGAGAGAACAAAGAGCTACGAATTTTACTTGGAAATTCTACTCGGTTTAGGAAACCGACTTGTATTTGATTTAAAGCTTTAAAATACTTTTTATATAGAGACATATAAGATTTCATTATGTATTATGAGACATATTATTATTAGCAATACTAATTATTAATTAATAAAGACTTCTATATTCAAAAATAAAAAGAAGCTTTTGTTCTGAAATCATTGTAAATCTAATCCAAAACTATTAACATGATTTTATGAATTTTTTTATATTCAAGAAAAAAAAATTATCCTTTCATCATCGTATATCCAACTTTGACATTCGGAATATTATTCTAAGAATTCAATTATCAATGACAAAAATTTTAGAATAAAGAGTTTTGGGGAGGAGGGAGAGTGGAACTAGGGTGGACACATGAGGAGGATTAGCATCGCATCTCCCATGTGGTACACTTCCCATGTTCTAGCTCCCTCAATCGAGTATAATAAATATTATGTAATATATACACCTGTTAGGTCCAAATGATTGTAGAAGGGGGGGTTGAATACAATCTTTAATAAATATTAAAATCTGTTTCGGATAATTTTTGATTAAACAATTTAAATTATTATCACGAAATAATAATCAAAGAAACACAGTTCAAGTAAAATACTTATATTAAACTTGAGGTNAATTATTAATTAATGAAGACTTATATATGCAAAAATAAAAAGAAGTTTTTATTCTTAAATCATTGTAAATCTAATCCAAAACTATTAACACGGTTTAATGAATTTTTTATATTAAAAAAAACTTTTATTCTTTCTTCATCGTATTTCTCACTTTGACTTTCCAAATATTATTTTAAGAATTCAATTATCAATGACAAAATTTTTAGCAAAAAGAGTTTTGGGGAGGAGGGAGAGTGGAACTAGGGTGGACACATGAGGAGGATTAGCATCGCATCTCTCATGTGGTACACTTCCCATGTTCTAGCTCCCTCAATCGAGTATAATAAATATTATGTAATATATACACCTATTACTCTATTAGTTAACTATTGTTATCGATGTGGTACTACTAATTATTAATTAATGAAGACTTATATATTCAAAAATAAAAAGAAGTTTTTATTCTTAAATCATTGTAAATCTAATCCAAAACTATTAACACGGTTTAATGAATTTTTTATATTAAAAAAAACTTTTCAAATATATTAAAAAACTATTAACACGGTTTATTAGTTTTGATTATTTGGGTATAATAAACATTACTAAATATATACATTTATTAATTAACGAGTATTCTCGACGAGGGATTACTAGTTATTAATTGATTAACTAACGCTTCAACAGAGTTTTATAAAAATACAAATATCGTTAAAGACACATGCAAAGAATGAATCTAAAGAAGATATCCACTTCCCGCGGATGAGAGAAAGATGAAGAGATCGGCTATTGTTCCTTACCTACCGGTTTTTGCTAAGTAGAGAGGCAGAGATGGGAAAGAAGATCGGAGGAGAAGGTCTGATGTTTCCAATGTCTTGAGAAATTCTCATATATATTTCAAAATGCATTTGAATATCATTAAAAAATGGAGATTTTTTTATTAAATTGAAATAAAATTAGCAATTGCTATAACTTTCTTCATTAGAATTATTTACTAATTTTTAAACATTAGTTTACTAAGTAAAACACTTATTTAAACAAAATAATAATCTTATCCAATTTAAATAAAAACACAGTAAAAATATATTAAATATATAATAAAATAATATAAAAAATCCGTTAATACATGATGTAAGCTGGTAAATAAATAATATTTATTCCTATAAAAAGTGTTTATTGATTGCAATAATTTCCCAATTGTGAAATTAAAAATGACTAAAAACTTGTTCCACTCGGTTCCTTTCTTTTGAAAAGTGGAAGCTTGGATAGCTAATGTTTTGCTCTAACTCAGCCAAAGAAAGATGATGGAGAGTTGCCCGAAATGGGCACTAAAGACTTTTCGAGAGATCTCCTCCAAATCATTGGTATGACAATCGAAATCGTGAGTATCAGCATGTAGGTTCCAGATCCAAGTGGTAGTGTCNCTACAAAAGGTGTTTATTGATTGCAATAATTTCCCAATTGTGAAATTAAAAATGACTAAAAACTTGTTCCACTNATATTTATTCCTATAAAAAGTGTTTATTGATTGCAATAATTTCCCAATTGTGAAATTAAAAATGACTAAAAACTTGTTCCACTCGGTTCCTTTCTTTTGAAAAGTGGAAGCTTGGATAGCTAATGTTTTGCTCTAACTCAGCCAAAGAAAGATGATGGAGAGTTGCCCGAAATGGGCACTAAAGACTTTTCGAGAGATCTCCTCCAAATCACTGGTATGGCNGCCCGAAATGGGCACTAAAGACTTTTCGAGAGATCTCCTCCAAATCATTGGTATGACAATCGAAATCGTGAGTATCAGCATGTAGGTTCCAGATCCAAGTGGTAGTGTCAGGGCCTTTAGTTAGTGTTCTTGAGAAATGACCCGGCCTGGCCCATTCTTCGAAAGAAGTTTTTATGTGATCCCTATCTACCAAAATTTTTACTTCTGGNGCTCGCCTATTCTGTCTCGCCACCGATCCATGACCTAGAAAAGAAGATCAGACTTAACTTCATACAACGTTTAGATGCCGGAAGACCTTATAAGATCCACCGCGTAACCTGTACGAACACGGCAAATTTACTCGCAGTTCCGAAAACAGGAAAGTGAAAACTCTAGAAGAGAGAGTACGGAGAACCCGAAGGGACACAGGACTAAAGTAAAGTGTAGCCTTATAGAATAGACCATAAATCTTTTAGCAAATTCTAGAGCACTCACGTTAGAGATGAGGGGCATTTAGTACATATGGCTATTCTTGTATCCAGATGGGAGTACGTTCGGTGGAATAATTTCTTAGATGTATTACCACACCCCCAAGGGTTAGGTCCGCTTTTTACGGGTCAGTGGAATCTTTATGCTCAAAACCCGACTCAAGTGAAGTCACTACAAACTTCAAATTGAAGTAATAGTCTCGAATAGGCGGGGGCTTAGCTCTGGACTCAAAATCAAAATAAAAAGGATTAATTATGACGGGCTATTAGCACAGTGGTAGAGCGCGCCCCTGATAATTGCATCGTTGTGCCTGAGTATCCTTTTATTGAAGGTCGTTCGAGCTTTTCGAACAATCGACCCGGCCCGATACTAAAACCGCGGGACGACCGGTAAAAGTTGACTTTAAACATGTTAACAAAATTTACCGATTTAAAGTTTTAATAATGGTTGATTCTTGACAAAGTAAACGAATATACCTGCCCTACGTAAGTCGTAACTAGCGACTAGTAGTAGTTCTCCAGTAGGACAAGGACACAGCTACTTTTATAGTATATCTAAGTATCTACTCTATCTTGCTNGGTATCCTTTTATTGAAGGTCGTTCGAGCTTTTCGAACAATCGACCCGGCCCGATACTAAAACGCGGGACGACCGGTAAAAGTTGACTTTAAACATGTTAACAAAATTTACCGATTTAAAGTTTTAATTGTTGGAAGTATAGATCAGAGGCATACCTGAAATCAAGTAATCAAGAATGAAATACCAAAA
>QRFB01003666.1:20915-38690 GCA_008931105.1 Oenanthe javanica
TGCCACACACCTGGCTATACATGCAACCAAGCATTTACAAGCTATGTTCTGCTTCCTTAAGATGCAAGTTTAGATATACTGAGCATGTAAATGTTTCTATTTAGCACTACAGCGTCAGCAGAAGCAGTAAAATTTCAATGACAAGGTTTGTGAAGAATGTAAGTAGCAGAAATAGGTGCAACGATAGGTGCATCAGTGATATAATACAAACTTCACAATATTCTGATTTAACTACAGTTCTGATCACAAGGTCAAAAAGAGAAAACAGCTATAATTTCCAAATCCATAGATATATCTAACAATGCAGTGCACCTTAAGATTAAATTGAAATTATGTAACCGTGAAGAAAATACAGAAAGGGAAAACAAATAGTCTCTCAGCTATCTACTCAGCCATGCCCTTGACATTTGCTCCCTTAAGATGCAAGTACTTTTCCCTCCTCTGAAACTCGGTTAAACCTTTCCCGCTTCCAATTACACCAACCTTTCCAAAAGGATCATCTGGTGATTTGAAAATGCTCTCTTTTTTCCGCTCTGAGAAGAAACCTATCTAGCAAAAAACAAATAATTACAAGTGCAAGATTTGAGATCTGGAAATTAAGAAACATAAATAAAAAACTTTAAATAACTTATCGAATTTACTTAAATTCCTTGATATATCTTTTATACTGAGACAGACTATGCCAGAAGATCGAAGTATTGAACAACGAAAATATGTAAAATTATACCCGAACCAGGGTAATGTTTAAAAAAATATATATATTTAAATTTATTGTACATTTTTTAAAATGGCGTCCACTACCACAAAAGGCCTTATTTTCATTTTCAACTAAAAACCGCTACAGAGCGAAGTGTCTGGTTCAGTATGAAGACTGCAGAGTAAAGTATCCAGTTTCAATATGAAGGAACTCACTCAGATATCCTATCACTTTTATGTCCATTCAACAACTACGAGGGTATGAGTGCAAAATAAGAGAGTCCGGGTAAAGGAAGGCAAAATGAAAACCAGGTTACACGCACCTAAGTGACAAGTGCTTGCAACTAATTGTTGTGGCTCGATGGAGCTGCAGTGCTCAATCAGGAGTCATGCACCAGAGTTCTTCACATTTTTCCTAGTTAAAAGCTGGTTTCTTTGTATGCTTGAAGATTTGTACCCAGTTTCATTTATATATTATATTACTTCCACACCTGCTCCTAGTTAACTTTTTTCATTTATATATTTGTACCTAGTTAAAAGCTGGTTCCTAGTTAACTTTTTTTTACGCCTTAAAATACGTGCAAAAAGTCAAAACAACACTTGTTTCGGAATGGAGGGAGTATATGTTAGGAATCTCCAAGCTCAACATTTTATATTTTATCAATACATCAATAAATGCTCATAATTTTAAATCATCCCCCTCAACCCCCCCAAAAAAAACCCTCCGGGGGGCGTGAGGATTTAAACCCGTGACCTTTGTCATCGGGGAGGGTTGCTTACTTGCTTACCACTAGGCTAGACCCTAGTTGCTGACAGATTAAATATTTCTTTAATATCATCCTTTGCATTATACCACAGAACTGCCTATTGGTCCAATTCACTCAGGAAAAGCCTGTATATGCAAGTCATCCAATTTGTTCATTAGCAGTTCAGCACATCTAAATGAGGCAATGTCCGACAGTTCCACAAGCCAGATTTCCTGGTATATTATTAACTTACAAGCTAAAATGCTACGTAATAGTGTTAATACCAATACCTTATTAAGTATTAACAAGTTGAAAGGCTTACTGAACGTCAGCGAGAGAAGTTCATTAATATGTTCAGGCCTCAGCAACAAATAAGAGTTCAGAAGATTTTAGAGTAAAGACAGTGTAATGATTTAAGTGTAGTTGTCAGAGGATTTCAGTGATCAGAAGCAATTCACAAGTCAAGGTTAATCAGATAAAACAGAATAGAAGTCAAAAGGATTTAATTCAGTGTTAGTCGTTTGTGAACCAGACTAGTGCACTAAGCGTCAGTACAGTAAGAAAAGAATTACCTTGATGTATCAAAAGAAAATCAGTTGATCAAGCCACATGAAGAACATTTCAAGTTGACATGTTATGTCGTTCCTACATAAGGGTACAAGAGTGCAAGAACAAAATCACATTCAAGCCAAGGAAAGTTATGTGGCACCTACACTAGGTAACAAGAGTGCAGGCGCAACATAACTTAATATTTCTGAGTCAACAAGTGGCGCCTACACTAGGTAACAAATGTGTAGTCACAACTTATCTTGATAAGAATTCTTCAACCAAGTTGCGCCTACACAGGGAACACACAGTGTCAGGCGCAACATAGTTTAACGAGCAAAAAGATTTTTTAAGTGAAGAGTGGCGCCAGCACTAGGTATACAGAGTGCAGGCGTAACTTATCCCCTTGGCGCAACATAAGTAAGGATTTTCTTCAAGTCCTCAAGTGGTTCCAGCACAGGGCATACAGAGTGCAGGCGCAACATAGATGATTGGCGCAACTTACACTCTACACTCCCATTCCCCTGTAGAGGCGCAACATATAACTTGGTGGAAATTGAAAAATTAACTACGTTTAATTTTCAAAGACTACAAAATATATGGGTGAAATCAATACAGATATAATTGGTTATCATCTTCAGCATTCAACACGAACAGACGGGAAGCTCCATTAAAGCCATACATTAAATACACCCAACTGTAGTCTTGTTTAATATTGTTTTGAACCCATTGCAACTAATCTCTTGATTAGAAGTGTAGCACCTCAGGGATTTAATAATATATCTTTATTTCCCCGAATCGTTGTGTTTCAATTACTACCATTTTTATATCTCAAGAACACACACACTTAATCCGCAATTAAACGAAAATCTACCAATATCATATTCAACCCCCCCCCCTTCTATGATGATTTAGGACCTAACAACCCCTTAGTACTACTTTTGCTGCTCATCCCTCATTGCAGGTCTCAACTGTGGTGCCCAATCCACGTTATGGGCTTCCACCAAATTATGAACCTCCATATGAGCAAGGACTGTTGACCCAATACGGCTCTCACCGTAGAAACCGAGATTTCTCAGCCCCTACTCCACCGATGATGAATCATTGGATGAGGATGTTAACCATAGAAGAAGGCGACCTAGCAAGGAGCCCCTTGGAGGAAGGAGTACGCAGCCCTGAGAGCCTCAAAGTACTGACTCTACATCCCTTCAGAAAAGGATCCGAGCTCATAAAGCCGAAGCCCAACGACTGAGGCAAGACCTGGATAGGGCATTAGCGAGGCGCCCGCGCCCAAGAGCCGATGGGGCTGGAGGATCGGCAAGGAACACGTCTGTAATAGACCTTGATGAGCCCCCGATAAGAAGGCATGTCAAGACGAGGGTTGACCCCTAGGACCTGTTACCTCTTGAAGATCCCGATGATCCGATACCTCCCTTTACAGTGGAAATTATGAATGTAAAAATCTCGAGGAAGTGGAAGATGCCTATAATCAAGTCTTATGATGGGACTGAAGACCCCTCAAATCACGTCCTCACTTTCACCAATGCACTACTGTTGCAACCAGTGAACGACGCCGTCAAGTGTAGGACGTTCCCCCAAACTCTAAGTGGCATGGCTCAGAGGTGGTTCAGCCATCTTCCACGTAACTCTGTAGGGTCATTTAAAGATTTAAGCAGGGCCTTCATAGGTCAATTAATCAGTAGCAAAACTCATGAGAAGAGCTCAGCCTTGTTGATGAATATGCATCAGGGAAAGAATGAGTCCCTGAGGGATTATATGAACAGGTTCACCAAAGAAGCCTTAAAGGTCCCTGATCTGGACTAGAAGGTGGCTATGATAGCCCTACAGCAAGGGACCTCGGACGAGAACTTCAGGAGGTCTTTATCCAAGAAGGCTCCAGAAACTATGAATGAGCTCCTGGAGAGAGCAGGAAAGTATATCAAAGCTGAAGAGAGTATGAGTAAAGCCCAACGGTTTCAAGCCTCTAACACCTACTCTAAGAAGCGAGCAAGTGACACCGAGTATACGGTTGATACCAAGTATGCAAAGAATGACAATGTTGATGACTCCAAGAAGAAGGGTGGATCAAGATTCACTAAATATGCAAGGCTAAATACAGCCTGAAGTCAAATATTGATGGATATTGAGAAGGATAAGGACCTTCGATGGCCGAAGCCACTAAGGACTGATCCTGAGAAAAGAAATAAGAATGCTTACTTCCGGTTTCATAGAGATGTGGGACATGAAACTGATGATTGCCATCAGTTAAAAGATGAGATCGAGTTTCTGATTAGAAGAGGAAAATTGAACAAATACACCAAGGATGGTGCTAGAAATGACAGGGGTTACAATGACCCCAAAGAATGAAATAATCATCCCCGTGGGCCTGTGATCAATGTAATTTCAGGGGGACCAACCGCTGCAGGTAACTCCTAAAATTCCAGAAAGACTTATGCCCGAGAGGTGATGAGCATTAGAGAGCCTCCTAAGAGAGCAAGGACTGAGGTCTCTTTATTCTTTAATGATTCTGACTTAGAAGGGGTGAGGTTCCCCCACGATGACCCTTTGGTAATCACCCCCGTCATAGGAAACTCTCATGTGAAAAGAGTCTTGGTAGACAATGGGTCATCTGTAGACATCCTATTTTATGATGCTTCTGTGAAATTGGGATACAACGATTCGCAACTAACCCCCTCCAACATGCCTATTTATGGTTTCAATGGAGTGGAATCTCGGATTGAGGGGAATATACAACTACCAATGACTATGGGTGAAGAACCTCGACAGTCTACTCAAATGTTGAATTTCCTGGTTATCAAGGCAAGCACTACCTACAATGCAATCCTTGGGAGGACCGGGCTGCATGCCTTCAAGGCGATAGCTTCTACATACCATCTGAAACTCAAATTCCCAACTAGGAATGGAGTGGGAGAAGAGAGAGGAGACCAAAAAATGGCCAGAAGTTGTTACGTGGCCGCCTTGAAGCCTGATGGCACTGGGGGGAAGGTTCTCCCCATCGAAGACATGGATGTCAGAGATCATGAAGAAAGAAGAGGGAAGCCCACGGAGGACTTGGAGCCCATTCCCCTGGATCCTCTAGATCCTGAGAAAGTGACCTATGTTGGGGCTTCACTCCCCAAGGACCTGAAACAACAACTAGTTCAGTTCTTGTAAGATAACAACGACGTATTCATTTGGGCAGCCGTCGACATGCCGGGGATAGACCCCAAACTCATAACACATCAGCTGAATGTGGATCTTAGAAGGACATCAGTCAAGCAAAAGAAAAGAAATTTTACTCCTGAAAGGCAAGAGACCGTTAAGCAAGAAGTGGAAAAGCTGTTGGAAGCCAGGTTTATTGAAGAAATTCAATTTCCTGAGTGGCTAGCTAACCTTGTAATAGTGAGGAAGACTAATGAAAGGTGGAGAATATGCGTGGACTTCACAGATTTGAATGATTATTGTCCAAAAGACTGTTTTCCCTTGCCAAGGATAGATGCGTTGATTGATGCCATAACTGGGCACAAGATACTTAGCTTCATGGATGGCTTCAATGGCTACAACCAGATCAAAATGCACCCCGATGACATCCATAAGATATCATTCATAAATGATTTGGGTATTTTCTGTTATTTGGTTATGGCTTTTGGACTTAAGAATGCAGGAACAACATACCAAAGGCTTGTAAACAAAATTTTCAAGCACTTAATTGGTAAGACCAAGGAGGTTTATGTTGATGACATGTTGGTCAAAAGCTTAGACAAGGCCGACCACCTCGAACACATAAGATGATGTTGAACCTAGCCAAGTGTGCCTTTGGAGTGGGGTCTGGAAAATTTCTAGGCTTGATGGTCTCCAAAAGAGGCATTGAGGCCAATCTTGATAAGATTTAAGCAATCTTGGACATGGAGCCCCCTAAGACAGTAAAAGATGTCCAAAAGCTCACAGGAAGGGTAACAGCCCTGGGGCGCTTCATATCCAAGTCTGGAGAAAAATGTCTGTCTTTCTTTAAGGCCCTCAAGAAGGTCAAGGACTTTGAATGGAATGACGAGAGCCAAGCAGCATTTGAGGAGTTGAAGAAGTATATGGCTGAGCCACCATTGCTTGCCAAACCAACACCTGAAGAAGTGTTATACCTGTACTTAGCTGTCTCTAGCTCAGCCCTGAGTGTTGTTCTTGTGAAAGAGGAAACCAAGGTTCAGAAACCCATTTATTATGTCAGTAAGATTATGCATGGTGCAGAGCTTAACTACTCAAAGGTTGAGAAGTTTGCCTTAACATTGATAATGACTTCGAGGAAGCTACGTCTATACTTCCAGGCGCATGGTATTGAAGTCTTGATAGATCATCTCCTAAAAAACATACTGCACAGCCCCAAGGCTAGTGGAAGGCTAATCAAATGGGTCATTGAGCTTGGAGAGTTCAAAATCAGATACAAGCTGAGAACGACCATCAATGCCCAGGCTCTAGCTGAATTCGTGGTCGAATGTACCATTCCCAACCAAGAAGTCGGGGGGCAAGAAGAAAGTAAAGAAAATAAGGAAGAAAGAGAGGAAGAACTCATAGAATACTGGGTGCTCTTTTTTGACAGAGCTTCAAAAACAAAAACTAGTGGAGCTGGTCTAGTTTTGCAAAGCCCGGATGGGTTTATTGTCGAATATGCAATCAAGTTGGATTTTCCAACTACAAACAACGAAGCAGAATACGAAGCTTTGATAGTTGGACTTGGCCTGGCCAGAGCCCTGAGGGTGAAAAACATGAAAGTATGTGGCGACTCAAGGCTAGTATTCTCTCAAGTGAATGGGGAGTTTGAGGCCCGTGAAGAGACTATGATGAAATATTTGAGAATTGTTAAAGCTCAAGCCACGCAGTTTAAAGAATGTCACTTTGAGTATATCCCGAGTGAGGAGAATGTGAAGGCTGATGCCTTGTCTAAATTTGCATCATCAGAAATTGAGAATTACTCTGGTAGTGTATATTTCCAAGTCTTGAAGACCCCGAGCATTAATGCTAAACTAGTAGCCCCGATTGGGTTGGGAGCATATTGGATGGATCCCATCAAACTCTACATGGAAACGGAGAAAACACCAACTGACCCAATGGAGGCACGCAGGGTGTCAGTGAGAGCCTTGAAGTATACCCTCATAGAAGGAATACTTTACAAGAAGTCGTATGTGATACCCTACTTGAAGTGTCTGAGACCCCATGAGGCTGAAGCTGCCCTAAGGGAAGTTCATGAAGGTGTATGTGGCCAGCACCTTGGAAGCAGGACTCTTGCTCATAAAATCATGAGGCTAGGATTTTGTTGGCCTGAGATGCTTAAAGATGCTAAAACTTATGTTAAGAAGTGTGATCACTGCCAAAGGTTTGCACCCATCGTTAGGCAGCCCCCTGAGATGCTGACATCCATCAACTCCCCACTTCCCTTCACTACATGGGGAATGGATAACTTAGGACCGTTTCCTATGGCTAGTGCATAAAAGAAGTTCATCATTGTCTCCATTGACTACTTCACTAAATGGATAGAAGCCAAGCCCTTGGCAAAAATTGACACTAAAAATGTGACCCAATTCTTCTGGGAAAACGTCATATGCAGGTATGGGTTACCCAGAATCCTAGTGACGGATAACGGAACTCAATTTAATAACAAGGACTTTGTAGAGTACTGTGGAAATTATAACATTGAACTACGCTTCACTTTTGTAGCTCATTCACAGTCAAATGGGCAAGCTGAGGTTGCCAACAGAATTATCCTAGACGGACTCAAAACTCAAAAAGAGGATTGAACGCTCTCAAGGGAATTGAGTTGATGAACTACTCTCAATCCTATGGGCATATAGAACTACTTGTAAGGCTTCAATGGGGGCAACACCTTTTCAACTAGCCTACGGGGCCGAGATAGAGGTGCCCGTCGAAATTACTCAAACGTCGCCAAGAGTGCAGGAGTTTCAGATTGACACAAATGAGGAGGGCATGAAGTTGGCTCTAGACATGATAGATGAGTTACGTGATGAAGCCAATGCTAGAATTGTCAAGAACCAAAAGAAAGCTTCGTTCTACTACAACCTCAGAGTCAAGGAAAGGTTCTTTCGTGAAGGTGACTTAGTCCTGCGAAAGATCGAGGCATATGGAGCTGGTCCTAAAGGCAAGCTAGCTCCGAATTGGGAAGGACCATACCAAGTAAAGGAAGTCACAGGGCAAGGTGCATACAGGCTCCAAACCCTTGAAGGGGTTGAAATCCCAAGAAGCTGGAATGCTGCCAACTTAAGGATTTATTATGTTTAAGTTTATGACTTTGTTTTTCAAAAGCGTTCAAGTGTCGGTTTATTAGCCTTGAAGGCAAGACTTGTTTTTGAAGGCAAGACTCGTTTGAAAACTTGGTAGTTTCTAAGGAATGTTTTCCGTTCTCACCATATTGCATTAGTTATGTTCGTTAATTCTTTTACAAATCTCGCAAGTGTTTGTTGTTTATGTTCAAGTTAAACACGAAAAGCAAATGAAACAAAGGCGGAAGTAAAAGACGAAAGTGAAGAAAGACACAAGTGCATAAATAAAAGGCCGAGGGGCAAACATTCTTTTTACAAGCCACAAAGGGCCAACATTAATACAGGAATAAAAATCCTAACTACTTGTCTTCTTCCTCCTCCTTGCTTTCAGAAGATTCTTCCTCGTCGGACGACGATTCCTCTCTAATTTTGCTTGGTTCCTCCTCTTCCTCCTCTTCGGAAGCACTAGAATCAGAAGAGCTTTCCTCAGTCGATTCCTGAGGGGTTGCCTCAGGAACAATCTTCTTTGCCACAACGCGGTGAGGAGAAGGAGTAGGAGTAGGCTCGCGAGCCCTCTTTGGCCTGATATCAGGGCTATCTTCCATGTCAGTTTCTTCCTCCTCTTGTGCCTCGATCAACCGCTTCAAGGCCTCGGCTGACTGAAGGCTTTTAAAATCCACCCTTGGATCAAACAAACCCGGATGATTCTCCAGCACAGCCTTAAGAGCCTCATTCCACCCGATGGTATAGTGGGCCGGGTAGATAAGGTCGTCATGAGGCTTTATCAAATCCTGATACTCCTCCGAGGCCATGTATTTATCGATAATGGCGTTCTTGTCAGCCCGGAGTTCGATCACCTCGGCCTGAGCCTGCTTCAAAAGCTCCTCCTTCTCGGCCAGCTTCTCCTCTAAATGCTTAATTTTGGCATTCACCACAGTAAGATCTTTCTTATGCTTCCCTGCCTGAGTCTTCCACGACTCGGTCTAATGCAGAGAAGCCTGGAAGTAAACATTAGCCTGAAAGACCACCAAACCAGGAGTGAGTTATAGAAAAGCCTACAAACTAGGGAAAAATCAAGACTTATGTATGCTAGGTGTGTGAAATTGAAGACAGTCAAGAATACTTACTGATGCCAATGCTTGTGCACCAAGAGCCTGGGTGCTCTCTTCATCGCGTCCCACCACTATTTCCTTCTAATCACAAGGAGTAATAGAGTGGAGGGACCAGTCTTTTGCGTGGTCTGTGCACCCGACCACTATGTTTGTTTTTCTGAATCCCCATCCCGGTTTGTTGGATTGAGATTGTGGAACTGTGGTAGTTCCGCTGCCCTCAGCCTCGGTAGGCTCAGTGTGAGGCTGCAAAAATGCCAACGGATCCTTGACCTGCCTAGGATCATGTTTCAGCTTAAGCCGCTTCATACGGCCAGTTTCCTCGACTAGTGGAATTGTCCACTCATTGATCTGTATCGCGACTGAAAATAAAATATGGAAAAGGTTAGTAACATGACAGCATAAGAAGCGTGGGGGAAAGCTAAATTAAAAGTTAGTACCTTTGTTAGAGGCCCTGGAAAGGCCGACGGCCTTTAGCCTGCACTCGTCCAGGATAGCCCAAGACACTTCCAAGGACTCAACCTGAGTAAGCGCAGTGTACGCGATTTGCTCCGCCTCAGAGAGCACTATAGAGTCGCCACTCCCGTCGGCCACCTTTCCAAAAGAGGGCTTAAAGAGAGTCCCCCAGTCACCCTCTTCCCATTTTATTTGCAGAAAATTTTCTTTCCAATTGGGGTTGTTGTCAGGAATGAAGGAGTTGTCGAAAATATGAGGTTGGTTGCGCCTATGGCCTATGTGAACCCAACCCAAAGAAAGGCTAGAAGAATTCTTAAATTGAAAAATTCTGCAAAATAAAGGATTGGTCATTTTTATTTTATTTTTCAAACAAAGAACCATAAAACAATGAATGAGCCTCCATCTATTTGGTACAATCTGGCAAGGATTGATCTGTACATCGGCTAAGAGAATAGGGATCGGGTTTCCACTGACATGTTCTGTCACCAGGCCCAACCAGAGAAATGGTAAAACAAAGGGGAAAGTTAAAAAGCCTATTGTACTCATCTACCCGGTCGTTATCAAAAAACTTATTGCTATGGCTATAAGAATCAAGGTGTGATAGACTAGGATGTTCGTCCCCCCTTTGGTTTATCATATCTATCAAGGACATATATGAGGAAAAAATGGGAATACAGCGAAGGGGTTTACCTCTCTTTGCAGACCCCGCAGTCATGGCATCCAACCTTGATGCCCTCTGGTCAGCCATCGCTGTCTTCGATCTACTTAATACCCTTGAAGAAACTAAAAGCTGGTTTTCTGAAAATGCTTGAGAGCTCGAGAATACTTGAGAAATTTAAAAGTGATAAATGAAAGTGTGAATAGTGAGTGTCCTCACACCACTCATATATAAGTACCCCAGCCGGTCACACGACCGTTAGAATCCCTAATGAACGGGCGATTCCAAGTCACATGACCATTGAGGAACAAGATAACCGGTACAACCGGTGAGTGGGCTCAATTGACTAGGCCCATAATTGAAGGCCCAGGAGTGGCTAAATAAAGAATAAATATAAATATAAATTCTGGAACCCCGAGGAAGGATCTAGAACTTGGGCCTATGAAGTACAAGGCCCACCACACAAATCAAAAAGCCTTGAAGACCTAGACATTAAAAACATTCAAAGGGACGAAGGCCCATGAATCTACTGATAAAGGCCCATGAACCACAAGGACGAAATTGAAGCCTCAAACCTTGTACGAAGAAGTCCAGTTAAGGCCCATATTATCGAGGGCCCAAAACCCACAGAGCTCAACTCATTTCCATTCCTAAAAAATTTTGACTTAAGAGGTGAAGTGAATGTTAATTAGACCTCATTCCAAGTCAAAAATTACAAAGTCATGAGGCCCCAAAACATGTCGACTTGGGAGGAGAAGTGAGTTTTAATTCGACCTCATTCCAAGTCAAAAAACACAAAGCCATGAGGCCCCAAAACATTTCGAATTGGGAGGTGAAATGAGTGTTAATTCGACCTCACTCCAAATCGAAAATTACAAAGCCATGAGGCCCCAAAACATTTCGACTTGGGAAGTGAAATGAGTGTTAATTCGACCTCATTCCAAATCAAAAATTACAAAGCCATGAGGCCCCAAAACATTTCGACTTAGGAGATGAAATAAGTGTTAATTCGACCTCATTCCAAGTCAAAAAACACAAAGCCATGAGGCCCCAAAACATTTTGACTTGGGAGGAGAAGTGAGTGTTAATTCGACCTTATTCCAAGTTGAAAAACACAAAGTCATGAGGCCCCAAAACATTTCGACTTGGGAGGTAAAATGAGTGTTAATTCGGCCTCATTCCAAATCGAAAATACCAAAGCCATGAGTCCCCAAAACATTTCGACTTGGGAGGTGAAATAAGTATTAATTCGACCTCATTCCAAATCGAAAATTACAAAGCCATGAGGCCCCAAAACATTTCGACTTGGGAGGTGAAATAAGTGTTAATTCGACCTCATTCCAAGTCGAAGATTACAAAGCCATGAGGCCCCAAAACATTTCAACTTGGGAGGTGAAATAAGTGTTAATTCGACCTCATTCTAAGTCAAAAAACACAAAGCCATGAGGCCCCAAAATATTTCGACTTGGGAGGAGAAGTGAGTGTTAATTCGACCTCATTCCAAGTCGAAAATTACAAAGCCATGATGCCCCAAAACATTTCAACTTGGGAGGGGAAGTGAGTGTTAATTCGACCTCATTCCAAGTCGAAAATTACAAAGCCATGAAGCCCCAAAACATTTCGACTTGGGAGAAGAAATGAGTATTAATTCGACCTCATTCCAGGTCGACAGAAAAATAAGCCATGAAGGCCTATTCGACCTCGAATCCCATCGACCTGGATGGGGAATTGAGGTCTAGTTTGACCTCATTCCAAGTCGACAGAAAAATAAGCCAAGAAGGCCTATTCGACCTCGAATCCCATCGACCTGGATGGGGAATTGAGGTCTAGTTCGACCTCATTCCAGGTCGACAGAAAAATAAGCCAAGAAGGCCTATTCGACCTCGAATCCCATCGACCTCAACCCAATTCGACCTCATTCCAGGTCGAATTGGTCAGGCCCACAAAAATCTCCCCCTTTGTAAGATTGCTAAAAATAAAGTCCTTGAAGGGCCAATTTATATAATGTTAATTCTTTTAAAGGGATTAGTAATAAAAAGGCTTGTTCCCAAAAGTTGAGAAAAAATTGGCTGAAACAAGTCGAAAGCTCGATAAGGCACTGAAAACCCTTTGTAAAACCTTTACAAAAACTCACGAAGTTTTCCCAAAAGTTGGGGGGCAAATGATATGGGTAAAAAATAACCCTAATGAAATAGTAAATATAGCATTTATTATTAGACCTAATATGGTCCAAAGGCTTGGGCCCTTGAAACGAACAAGGAAAATAAATCCTAGGATCAACTAAATTTGTAAGTCCAGCCTACAAGCTCTATTGAATCCATAGACCCATTAAGCCTTTGTCATTAATTAATTTCGTAATTAATTAATAAAGACTTAGTAAAGGCCCAAGAAGCCCGTTAAGGACCCTCATCCTAGAAGGATCTAGAAACTCTATCGTGGGAAGAGTCCAATGAGGAGCCTTATTCCTGAAAGGTTACAACAACCTTATGTCACTAAGAGACTTGACCGCCAAGTCTCCTAAACCTAATCTAACTACAAGGCCCTCGTGCGCCTATATAAAGGGCCAAACCCCTTATTCTTAGAACTACGTCCTGACTTGATTCTCGACACGCTTGAGATACGTAGGCATCTTGGTAGAACAGAGATAGTTCCGACAAGCAAGTGCAGCCATTAAAGCTCGATAAGTTCCGTGCAATTAATAAACCCTAGCATTGATTACACATTAAAGACGACCTGGATGGCAAGCTATAAACTGATGGGAAGATCATCCATCGTAGTAATATATATGTTTGCAGTACTGCCCATGGATTCCGAAGAAGACAAATGGAAAATGATTTGGAAGAACAACTCCTCAAGAAAGTAACGTAAATAGTTTTCTTCTTTGTTGTTCCACGTGTCCCACATACATGTTACTGTTATTGTTACTGTTTATTTCCTGTGCACACCGAACAACACCTCCCACTTAAAATTATAAAAATATGTTCTTGAATATATATAAATTAAGTCCTAAAATATAATTTTATCTAAGATGCCGTAAATTTCAGAACCGCCCACAAATACATTTACAACTTTACTATCTTTCTATCTATAATTCTCTCATCTAAATTGGCACAGTCTAGAGCAATACACGTACATAAATGTTACAAATATAACAAATAGGATCATGTTTATGTAATTAGTATTTACAGGAGGCTATGGCAGAAGATCCTAGCGTTGTAGAGGGGGGGACTAGCAAGGTGACTACGACGACAGCAGATGGCAGAAACAAAGGGAGATGGAAAAGGAGATGGAGATATGGTGGGAAAATGTGGCGTTCTGTTTCGCAATGTATACTGATTCTGCTTGTTTTGGTTGCGGTGACAGCTCTAATACTCTGGCTAGTCTACCGTCCTCACAAGCCTAAATCCACACTTGTTAGCGCAGCAGTCTTTAATCTCAGCACCAGGACTCCTCCTTTCATTTCCACCACCATGCAGTTCACTGTTATGATGAGAAACCCCAATGACCGTGCATCTGTTTACTATGATCGCCTCTCGGCTTTTGTGTCTTACAAGAACCAGATGATCACTCCCCAGCTGCCACTACCGCCACTGCATCATAGAAAGGATAGTACGGTGTTAATGTCTCCGATTCTCGGGGGAGTTGCGGTGCCTGTGTCTTTGGAGGTGGCTAATGGGATTCTTATGGATATGGAAGGGTATGGACTGGTGCAGCTCCGCCTTGTGGTGCAGGGGAGGATTAAGTATAAGGCAGGTGCCATCAAGACTTCACACTATGATCTTTATGTCACTTGTCATATGCTGCTTGGATTGAAGGAAGGCATTTTTGGTCAAGTTCCTTTACTTGGATCTAATCATGATGCAGATCAAGATCATCATCCTTGCAGTGTTGATGTTTAATCAATCTCAACCTATCTATCAAATCTGTTGCTGTTAATTATAATAAAACGCGGCTAGTTCAATGCCTTAACTTCTTTGTTTGTTTGTTTTATTTAAAAGAAATTTTGTTCTCTTTCTTCGACTCGCTATGTATTCCGGAAAGAAAAGAAAAGAAGAGAAAATAATTATTTGTTCTCTCCAAAGACGGGAGAAAATTTTTGGTACAAATTATATAAGGAATTTCTTTCCAAATCTTTAGTTTTTTCCCCTTCCTTCCAATAAAATCACTCGAGAACAAGTTAAAGAAATAAATCATTCTCTTATACAGGGTTCCACAGATTTAATAGTTACACATTCTCTAAATATTCTCCTTTTTTATACAAAATTGGTTAAATATCCTCGTAATAGGTAAAAGCAGAAATAGGTAAAAGCAAAATTGACGCAACGACATGTACATCAGTGATATAATACAAACTTCACAATATTCTGATTTTAACTACAGTTCTGATCACAAGGTCAAAGAGAGAAAACATCTATAATTTCCAAATTCATAGATATATCTACTACTGCAGTGCAGCTTAAGACTAAATTGAAATTCTGGAACCATGAAGGAAATACAGAAAGGAAAAACATATAGTCTCTCAGCTATCTACTCAGCCATGCCCTCGGCATTTGCTCCCTTAAGATGCAAGTGCTTTTCCCTCCTCTGAAACTCGGTTAAACCTTTCCTGCTTCCAATTACACCAACCTTTACAAAAGGATCATCTGGTGATTTGAAAATGCTCTCTTTTTTCCTCCCTGAGAAGAAACCAATCTAGCAAAAAACAAATAATTACAAGTGCAAAATTAACGTCTAGAATTTGAGATGCATAAATAAAAAACATTAAATGACTTGTCAAATTTACTTAAATAAAAAACTTTAAATTGAGATATACGTGTATATAATGCCAATTTTTCAAACCATGAATTTAGAAGAACCAATACATATATAACCCTAATATTAAAACACAACAGAAACTTCATATCAAGAAAGTGAATTGAATAAAGAAAAAAATTAGAGGAGGTATGTGTAACCTAAGTCGTTTATGGAGGCATGACTTCAGAAATCCAAGTGTGACCGACAAATTGTTGGGTTTTTCAAGTGGCAATCAAAGAGCAGCAATTAGCTAGACCCATAAATCCCAGTTTTCAAGATCTAGAGAGAAAGAGATATCGAAGACCTCAGTACACTTTTTACTGGATGCATCGAATATAGCAATGCATATATATTTCAATCAGCACAAGTACTGTCCTTAGGTAGAGCAGATGATGGTTGAAACATAAATAATCAATATACAATACACGAGAGAGCCATTTTCAGTAGAAGCAAAAATTTCTGTTAATCTTAAAATCCCTAACATTGTTACTATTGTATAGGGGAGGTAGTGAACAAAGAGACAAAAAAATTCCTACAGCTGAGATACTATTGAACTGTTATGGAAGACTTCAAAAATCCAGGAAAGTTCCCGTTCCCCACTGGCAGAGGACCAAACATATGTCTCAGTGGAGGCAAATATCGGTGTGAGTATTTAAAAATTTGTAATTGACCTTACTCAAAAAAAGGGTGTAACAAACTATACTAAATTGATGGAAAGGAGTGGGTACTTACAAGTTTGTTGCACATAAATGCATAATGTTTACCTTCTATTAATTATGGTAGAAAAAATACCTAGTTCTATTAGGTAACAGACTTTAAACAGTTGTAAGAAACATAACTAGTCAGGCAGAATTATATGATTAGAAAAATATTTTAACATGGATCTGTGATTTTAAATGTTGTGCCAATCTTCTGCCAAGATCTAACCATTGTACTACATCACACGCATATATCATGAAATATATTTCAGCAAGCATGAAAAAAGAAATTGAACAGCACCTACAAGCAANTCGGATTCTAAAAAGATAGCTGAGGTACGACTAGTAGATCGACATTGGCGGTAATGAAGCAGAGCAAATCTAGTACTTGTAATAAGAGAAAGCCATTGTTTTGAAACTAATTTAAAGCAAATTAATCTTCTTACCGGAACATAAGATAATATTTCAGACAACAGATCCTCGTTTGAAATTACAACTTGTGCAGCACCACCACATGTTGATTTCGATGACTGTCTCGACAAAGACAGTGATACGAGGCTTCTGCTAATCTCTTCTTCCATCATTATTACAACAAGAACAAGGATGGACCAAACCCTAACCCCTCGTTTATATATATATATATATATATATATGGATTCATTCATTAATCAAATCGGACTAGAAAACAACTTCCAAATAGAAAAGACATTTCAATAGATATCATGATTTCTAAATGAACACGGATTTGCTAATCATCTCAATATCTTTCTTATTTTATACTTCCTTCATCCTGAATATATTATACAAATGATATATTCCTAGATTTAAACCCGTGCGAAACACTGTTATTATTTATACATATTTTTTTATAAACTTAAAACTAATATAAATATTTATTTATTAATTTTTTGTGTTTATTTAATTATTAAAATTAATTATATATATTAATATTTTAAATTTAATAATAATATTATTCTATATTTATATTATAGAATAAAAACTAAATTTTATCACTCCAATGGTATTCTATATCTTGTGCTAAAATAGAACAATGCCATATTTTGTTCTAATGTGATGCCGTTATTTGAAAATTATTATTATTATATTGATTATAATTTATTAATAATAATATAATGTTATATAAATATTAGGAATTAATTTTAAACTTTTGATAATACTTGAATAATATTGTTTTATGTTATTAATATAGTACCTGGATAATATCCTTTTAAAGTATAAAATATTTATTAGTATAATAGTAATTGTAACTTATAAATAATTATATAATATTATGTATTCGGAATTGATCTTACCCATTAGATTTAATTTTTATAATTATATAATATTTTATAATTGTTAGAAATCGAATATATGTAGGATATAATAGACCTCTCGTTGTATAGAATTTTTATTTTAATATGAAAAATTATATATATTTTTATCAAAATTTAATAATAGTTTCATTTAACATATTTTCAAAATTTAAGGAAATATGGTATATTAATAATGTGTTCTATTAATTTAGTTGTTAATATTTAATATATATGTACTTTTTGTATAAAATAATTAAATAAATTAACATCATGCTTCGATAGATAACATGGATAGTTAGGAAAAGAATACATGATTTTTGTTATAAAATTCTAATTATATATATAAAGCCTAAATCTTGAATATAAGTAATGATACTTTAGAGAACAGTATTATTTCATATGTTCTTGTTGTACACCAAATAATATGAGGTGATCAGTATTTATACAGGTTGAGGTACCGTGTATTGGAAAATGAAAAACGTGTGACAGCTCT
>QRFB01003667.1:0-15266 GCA_008931105.1 Oenanthe javanica
CTTATTTTCAGTCGTCGAACAGTATTTTCTTATTTCTTTTACCCATCCAAGCACAAAATCACATATTTCAAACATTTATACGATTAAAGAACTTAGTTATTAACCCTACAAATTTGGCTAAAACACAACCCACCCGTGAAAAGGAGCAATGTGAATAGGGTCACGGGAACTCTTAAAACTAGAGTTATAATGCCGTCAATCGATTTGAAGGTGATACTGTATTAACTCGTAATAAGAGTGCTCGACCTCCGACTCTATCTAGCCGTCACAAGATAATATGCAGATCTATTCTTTTATTTATCAATTAAACATTTTTCCTCTCATAAATTCACTTTCGTCTTCCTTTCTTTCATCTAATCATCGTAATTCTTATTTTTCCTTCAATAATCATTTTTCTTTTGTGAAGATTGTTGTGTACCCAAATTTTTGGGTGTTTGATTGTCCTCCCTTGGGAGTGGTTGATATGTTTTGGTATTTTCTCGTTTGCTATTTTGTCTTTTTGAGAATGATTAAATTGGTACTTTGGGGGATCTGGAAGCCTGATTGGTGGAGTAAATCGTAAAAACTCACCTTTCACAATGGAAAATTGTTCATTTATAAAGGCATCAGTTCCTTCAGTTGTTGCAACTGAAAGTTCTGAATATTGGACTACAACTGTTGTGTGAAGGTCAATTGTGATACTGCTAATTTCAGGAATGATGTAGATTGGATTTTTCGAGAAGTCATTGTAATCTTAATTAGTTCAAAGAATATTTATATTCTGTATATTAAGCGATCCAAAAACAAAACAGCTATTTGTTTAGCTCGTTTATTTGTTTTTCAACCAGGTTGTATTGTCAGTTTGAATTTTGTCCCGGCAGTATCAAGTCTTTTCATTTAAATGCATAATATTTTTGTCAGAAAAAAAAACCTATATAATTTCTGTTGAAAAAGATTTGTTAGAAATCATATTTAACTAACAAAGTACTACCTGCTATTATTGAGAAATGGCCAGTTGGTACATATATATGTAGTATATTATTAAGAAAATTATTAATTACACACACATAAATATTTTAAAAAATTAATAAAATTTTAAGATTTCTGACATTTATATTCGAAGTCCATACAAGATATATAATTAGTAGCAAAATGTTAAAGTATCCACATATGTTAACACGAGAATAACACGTAGTCGCGTGGTGTACCAAGTTGTCAACGGAATGTCTAGTAGAAAGTATGATAGTTAAATGTCAAGGAAAGTATGAGATAGTTGTCAAGTATAGGGACCCTTAAGAGCACCTACAACGCCGGCCAACTTGTGCTTTGATCCTTGTGCAAATGAGCTTGGGCATTGCTTTTGTTATTCACTTGCATTGGAGCAGAGTAAATACTTGGGCAGGTGGCCACCGAAGTGGCCAATGGCCAACTGGTAAACACGGAAATCGAGGTGAGTAAAGGAAGTAAAAACATTGTCAACTGCTATGCACATAAATCGAGGTAAGTAAAGTAAGTAAAAACATTGCTTTAGTGGGACATAAATAGAAAAGTTGGGCTCTCACACGGCTGGAGGATCATGACCAATATTTGTACATGGCCGACTTTTACTTGTGTGACACTTGAGTGGGATCAAAAAATTGGAAATGGGCGGGTTAGCATTGCAGTTGCTCTAACGCACTGAGTCATAAATTATCAGTTAGCCAACCTTTCTCTGTATAAATTCCTGCCGTTGTTTGTTTATCCTTTATACTCCTCTATGTCCTTTTTAATTAATAGTTTATTTAAAAAAATTGTTTTATATTATTTATTCATATTTTTATCTAATATAACTTTTTAACAATTTTTTAATAGTTATCTTTGATTTATTAATGTTAATATTGACTATATATATAAAATAATAAAATAATTATAGATAAAAATAAAATAAAAATATAATATTTAATTTTTCTTTACGTATGCAAATTTCAAAACTATAAGTAAAAAGGATTGATGCTTTTTACTTTCTCCCTCGGTCCACTACCAAAATTTACCTTTATTAGACTCACACCAAGGGTATCTATCATGAGATACTAAAACAGTGTAATAGTGTCAAGTATAAAACCAAATCCAATAATAAATTAAAATTGTGTTAAGATAATATTAAATAATTGAATTGACACCAAATATATTTGGTGTTATCTTAATATCAAATTTGTTATTCTCTAAAATTTTAATTATATTCATATTTATTAAAGTAAATAATGTTAAAATAACATTATTTTAATGTCATTGAAAATGTTCTTATATTATCTGCGTCCCTCTAAAATCTGCTTTTAAGGCAAGCATAAATTTAACAAGATCACCTAACACTAACTACATAAATATCGTTTATGTATTGCGGTAATTATGATTTATTCGTAGAAGGGTGCAATTAGTGTTGCATATAAGACAAACGGATAATTGGACGAAGGTGTATTTTTGAGCAGGGAGTTCAGTTAGGTTTTCTGGTAAAATCTTAATCGTAACCGTAATCAAACTATAGGTTTTGGTTTCGGTCTTAAAGGCTAGTTGGATTTTAATCAGTTTAATTTCGATTATAAAACCGGATAAAGTAAAAATGAGAAAAAAAAATCTAACTCAAATAAATAAACTGTAATCAACAAAATATCAAAATAATAGAATTTAACAAACATGAACAGCAATAAATAAGTAATAATAAGATGTTACCAAGTGTCCGTTTGGCTGGACTTATAAGCGGGAAATAAGTGCTTATTTTCAGAAAAAGAATTTTTTCTGAAAATAAGTAACTTATTTTCAATTTTGAAAATCATATTTGGTTTTAAAATTCTAAAATAAATATTTATCTAATTTTTTTTAAAAAAATATGTAAAAAAAATAAAAAAATTTATTTATTTTAAATTTAAGTTCAGCCAAACGGGACCCAAGTATTATAGTTGGTCTTGGATATATAGTTATTTCAGTAAGCAATAATATAAGTACTTTGATTTAATATAACAACTTTGACTTAATATATATTTTTTATATTATATTATTATAACCGAATTTCAAATTTTAATTCTTTATTTACTCAATATTTTATTAATATTATATAATATCTAAAATATAGCCTAAATTTTATATAAAATTCATTTTTTAACTTCGTATAAATTTTCGAAAATTATAAAACTTTCTTTTATTTTAGATGAAAAACATATAAGATTCTATATATTTTATGATACTTATCTGAGGTTGGAAAATGAATTTTTATATAATGTTTATGCTACTTGCGTGTTCCTGAAATGAGCAAGATTGCTCTTTAAAATAAAAATAATATTTTAACGAACCACACATGTTAAATATGCGTAGCTAAAGGACGCGTGTTAGATATGCATAATTGCCTGGTATTTACTGCCAACCTTCTCACTTATAGCTAAAGGACGCGTGTTAGACATGACTTGCGAAAGATAATAGAATGAGAGGCATGATCAAGGTACGGTATGATTTGATTTGATTCGAGTCGATTTTAATAGTAACTTTAACCTTTAAAATCAAAGATTGTAATCAGAGTATAATTTCAAATTGGACTGATCAAATATATAATTATCAAAAGAGGCGAGGGAATGAGATTTATATTTTAATTCATCAAGTACGTATTGTTGAAACTTTCAAATACATAAAATATTTTGTTGTATCTCGTAGGGTGTTATAAGAGTTCGAATATTTCTATTTCTAATTTTATTCTATTAAATTCTTCGAGACAGGTCCATTATACTGAAAAATCGGCTCTTAATCAATTGGAACCGTGACATCTTAATTACATAAATTTATTTGTTTTTAAAAAACAACAAAACTGAAACCAAGATAAGGGGTGCTCAACGATTTAAATCATGTGTTATATTGATCAGTTGCACATTATATATACACTAAAATGACACATGATAAACATATTGTTCTTACAAAATATTATCCATTTATCATGCTTGGACGTGACAATTTAAAAAGATAAAATAATAGCACTAAAAATAAAAAAGATAGAAAGGGCAAGCCATGAGAACTCCGAGGCCTGCTGAGATGGAGATTTTGAAGAGATGAAAAGAAGAATATATCATATATGTAGTATCCAAATCCCTATAAAAAATCTATGAGAATTCTCAAGTGGCCTTGACCATCAGCTGATATTAATCTCAAATGCGTGAAAAATAAAATAAAGTACAATATTCCTATCATGAATAAACTATATTATACCGGTTCAAGGATGACGGATGATTTATAATCACCTAAAAATAAAACTATAATATACAATTATTATTCATTACAAAATACGTTAAAAATGCGCTTTTGAGTTTAAATTAGGAGGGAAGAGAATAGAAGAGAACGGAAAAAAAAAATTTAAATTTTTTTGTTCAAGTTGTGCTTCCGAGTTTTTGAAAAGAGTGGAGAAAAAATTGAGTGATCATTTAAAAAAAAAATCAAAAGTTTTTTCTTAAAAATGGGATAATTGAGAGAAAAAATATTACATATTTTTTAAAAAATTTCCTCCATATTTTTTCCCATATTTTTCTCTGATTTTCTAAAAAAATTGGGAGCGTGATGAGGTTCAAAGGGACAATTGAACGTAGAATCTTAGATAATTTGTGGGCGTATTTTACCTAGTAATGACATTGCCAGAGATAATTATTATTACTACTATAAGCCAGAAGAAGATATGCTTTAGCACTCAAAACAACATCATTACACACATTTATCTCTCCCAAATATTATAAACCACGTTACTCAAAACATATGGGTTATATTAAGTACATATATTCATATATTTAAAAAATCGAGGCTCTTCGAAAATGAAAAACGATTAATTGGCTCTTCAAAAATGAAAAACAACAATATATTTAAGAGTTTATTGAAATTCGATTGTGTTTGTAATTATACAAAAAGTTGATGTAATTATATTTATGTATACTTCATAAAAACGGAGAAAAGGATTATTAGCACACTGAGATATAAAAATATATATGATTGTCGGAAAACTGTTTTTTTTGTGAAAATTGAAAATTTGTATTAGAAAACTAAAAATTGTATTAAAATAATATAAGATCTATAAAGCATCTTTCTAACATCTAGAAGTTTTGGAAGAAATAGTATATATATGATTATTTTATTAATAATTTTTCCCAAATATTATAAACCACGTTACATTGAAATCACTTTTTTTATATTTTTAAGTTTTTATAACGTTTGTATATATTAAGGAGCATGTTTTCAAAAAATTATGAAAAAACATGATCGAGCTTATTTATTTTTGTAATATAAAATAATTTATCTTACGGGATAGTTGAAAAACCCTCTTGTATACATGTAACTAATGCACCGGGACGATTTCGAAATAATCTGCACTACAGCTCTTGGATCAAGTAGCCTCCAAATCGTGAGGAATTGCCTGTTTTGTGAGTTGGACTAACACTTAATTTCATGGATTACGGGTTACAAGAACAATTATTTTATGTTTAATAAAATATTTTACTTTATAACATGAACAAGAACAAAAATTGAAAGAAATGAACCAAATCGCAGCTTTTGCATTTCCTTTGTCAATCAAATTGCAGCCTTTTGTTCAAATTAACTAAATTTTGAGTAGATGTTATATTATTAGTTAAATATTGAATTACACTTTTACAAATTCACTCTATTTAAAATAGAAACAATTAATTTAACAATTATTTATAATTTTTTTTATTTAAAACAACTAATTTAATTCGTTAGTCAAAATAGTTAATTCAATCATCTAGTCAAAACCGTTGATTCAATTACTAACAGCTAACCGCTAATTATCAAATAGGGAAAAAATATGTAAGTGGTGACTTCTTAACATTTTATTATTATAATTTATTTTTAATATAGTAATAAATTCATTAAATTTTATCATAATATTTTTTTGCAAAACTATTTTTTCTAGCAAGAGATGTCCATTCGGGATGAAAATCGGGAACAAATTAATCTCTTTTCAAAGATCGGAGCAGATTCGAAATTTGAATTGAAATTCGAGCATAAATCGAGAAAAACAGAGCTTTTATTTATAGGATAAACTTACAAGCCAGGCAAAAACACACACACACACACACACAATCTTGTTACATGCAAAGCCAATAAACAAACAACACAACAGGACTCATCACCCTCCAGGTCTCTGTAGCGCATAACAACAAATGTTTGAGCTAATTAAACCTGCTGAGTGGAATTATTGAAATGCAGAGAAAATTGTGGTAAATTAGATACGATAACATGGCGTATACTTAACGACCACCAGAAGTGATTACGCTTTCAATAGCCTTGAGCGCCTGAATGGCCTGTTGAAGCAAGAAAGTAAGGGAACCCCTGATTGGACCAAGGGGGTCAGCAGCAATTTCTTGCTTCTGATCATCGTCGACTGTAGGCACTGGCTTCGTTGGATCCTTAATAAATGTCTTGGCTTGTTCTTGGTACGCGTCCATACGTGGGGTTGAAAACAGGCGCAGCTTGTTCAAATCACCTCTTGCAGCAAAACGCTGACGATCATGTGATAGCTCGGAAGATAATGCAAAAGAACGGCCATGTTTTTTGTACAAATCTGGCTTCTGTAGATATTTTAGGAGCTGAAGCACCTCCCGCTTCAGCATCTCAATCAAGCTGGTATCATCAACTTCCACATCCTCAAGCAAACTCTGGGCATTGTCCAGCGTTTTCTTAGCATCTTTCAAGTTGTTATTGTCAGCCAGGATTCGCGCTTCTTTCATCATCTTTGCAATCTCAACCCGGCTGCCTTCAATGATCACCTCATCCTCCTGTACATCATCGAAATTACCTGTGCGTGATACGGTTGCAGATAGAGGAGCGGATCTCAGTTGTTTTCCTTCATTATTCCTGCAGTAGATTTTACAAAAATATTGCGTAAATTAGCTAAAAATACAAAAAACAAGTACTAATCGAAGTATATACTCATATACCAGTACCACAAAGCTACAAAACGCACTTGTACGTAAAACTAATCCTGAGCACTTTTGAGGAGATGTTTTTGGGAACCTCAGGGAGTACAAGATCAACAATGACTTTTCGTGTCTCTTTGTCATAGATATTGCCGAATTTAACAGTTATGGGGGATTCAACATCATCCGCCTTGTCCCTGAGTTGTGGGTAGTCTCCTGCCATCACATTAACAACTATTGACTTTCTTTCTGGTGCAAAAGTCAGCCTCAAATCCTGAACAGCCACGGTGAGAAGCCCTGCCAGACAGTTGGCAAATGCAAGACTCAAGTCAGCTGTCTTTTGAACATCTGAGAACGTTCCACCGTCGCTGTTTTTAGCAATGGCATTCAGCACCTGTAACAAGTAACCAATGCAACAATTAGTCTACATTATAAGGCATACAATCTGGATTGCAATTAATTAGACAGGACTGTTAGTACTTACATCGGCCATTGCCTTGGGATCCTGGCCACCAGTGCCAAACCCGAAAGTGTAAACGGGCACATTCGACACCTCAACTTGAGCAGCATCCCCACCAGTGTTCTGCTCACCATCCGACATAAGCATGATGCCAATGGAACGCCCATCCACAAATTCACGTTCATCCAGAACTTTTATGGCCTTCTGAAGGCCGTCAGCGATATTTGTTGCACCATCAGCAGTTATATTGTTGATCAGGTTTATAATACACTGTTTAGATTTTTCATTCATCAAGCGTAAAGGGCACAACCTCTTGGCAATTTTAGAGAATGTGATGATCGACAAACGATCAATGGGGCTAAGTTTCTTGACAACAAATTCCAAAGCTTTTTTCAGCTTCTCTATCCTATCTCCCTGCATGCTGCCACTTACATCCAAGACGGTTACAAGATCCAGTCCGGCTCTATGGTTGACATTTGCTTGCCCGGTGAGCTCCAGCACCACCCTAAAATCGCATTTGTCAAGTGGTGCCTTGTTCACCCCATTCAAGATTCTTAAATTAGCATTTCCACTTTTGAATTCATCTCCGAGATCTCCTACATTATGAAAGAATTTATACTGTTAACTTACCCGTTCTTCTAAAACCTTAGGTGATCAGGATCTTATATTATATTTTAACATTATAGGTTACGGAAAATTTAAAAAGAAACGAAATGAATTACATGTCTAAGTAAAGGATTACATATTGAAAATGAAAGAAATTGTAGAACCTGTAGTGTCATTTTCGTTGGAAACAATTGGCTCATCATCATTGAACGACATTTTCAAAGGAAGCTAATACGTATTTACTCAGTCCCTTCTATATATATATATTGTGCTTTCGGTTCGGCCAGCACCAATGCACTATATATAGAGAGAGCAAGGTAAATACTGCAGATATTTGCGTATGCAATTATTTCCGGGGCTAATTTTTATTTTGAATCCCTTGGTCTAAAAAAAAAATAACAAGATTTTAAATTTTGGTACAATATATTACTTAATTTAATTCTAAAATTTTTGTTACTCCTGAACTGAAGAGAAATAAGATAAAAAAATTATAAGTTTTTTCCAAAATTTTCTCCCAATAAATGAAATGATTAAGAAATAAGTTATCACACATCTTTTCAAAAAAATTCCAACATATTTTTTTAATATTCCTTAATTTATATTTTCTATTTTAAAAAGCTTATTTACCCTATAATTTTTGTTTAATATAGTTGTACTCACATTAAAGTCAATTTTATCGTCATTCAAACTATTTTATTTATTTAAAATTATGACTTATAATTAAATTTTATGGATATTAAAATAAAAAAAAGTAATTAATATATAATAATAATAATGTATAAACAACATTATATAAAAAAATTTAGAAAGAAATTAATAAAGTGTCACATTAAATTATATAAAATAATTAATATATAATTTAATAATATCACCCGTACTTTTACACTAACAATGCAACTAAAACAAAAAATCTTATCATTAAATTTCTGATATCTGGTCAATTCTCGATTTGGTAGCAAACAAAGAAGTATATTTATCCAGATAAGATTATAAGAAGGATTTACGTTGTTAAAGTAACCGGAAATAGTTGGGGTAAAAGAAAAGTTGTCCTTTTTTTTTGGGCTAAATAAAAAGAAAAGTTCTTGCCTTAAAAAGAACACGCAGAAGAAACTATAACAAGAATACTCTTGGCCCTTGGGGGACGTGATATGTCCTCCTACTGTTTTACATCAAATTATTTATTTATAATTATCATAAATGAGTTCGAATTTAAATCCAACCACACTAAATTATCGAATTCGAGACGAGTTTTTAATAACTTCAGCACATAGTAAATTCAAATTTTTATTCCAACATAACATATGTTACACATATACGAGTTGAGAATCGGATTAACCGAATTTGAATTTGAGTTTGAGTTGGAGGTACTCCCAAAGTATCAACTCTAATTACACCCCCAGACCCCCTGCATGTGAGGATAAATGGACACAAAATCGGGAAATCGTTTGAAAATATGTTACATATTTAGCCCAGGAGTTCAGGCGGTGTATTCGTAACCAATATTTAAATGTGTAATCTCGTGTTTCTTTTTTATTTAGTAAAAAGGAAAAAAAATGAAAGTTATTATTTTTGACAAAGTTGCAATGGGAATTTGATATTATAGTTTTTTCAAAAATATTAATTATCACAAATTATTAAATTTTAATTCTGATTCTAACTTAAAACCGAACTTTTTGTCAGTTTACATGATTATATCATTAATCTTTTGCTGGATTTGCAAATAAAAGTAGTTAGTAACAACTGGTCACAGTATTTGAAAGGGTGCAATATAGAAAATACAAACTCGATCGTATAATTGATTTTCATTGTCGTATAAAATTGTGTTGCACTAGCTAGGATGATCCATACAACTTGAATCAACTTGGGAAAATTGCTGTATAAAATTGTGTTGATTAGATGTTGAATAATATGATCTGATCAAAAATATATTTATATATTAATATTTACTTGTTGAGATAATATTAAAATTAAAATATACATTAACACGACTCAAATCAGGTCGGATATTTTTTAATTAATTTTATAAAAATATTTTTGAATTAAATTTTCGAATCCAGACTCTTTTTTTAACTTTTACTTCTTTAGACGAAAAGCACAAACCAATAGTAAGAGAATAAGTTACATTTCCTTTAGAATTATTATGTCACATCGAAAATTTATTAAATACCTTAATTTCAAGTCACTCAAGCTACTAAACAAGTTTTACTTTATTTCACCATAACTGGCTCTATTTCTTTAATAGGACTGTCATCGTCACCAGGCCCCATAAGGATGGGATAGCCCTATTTCTTCAATGTACAGGCCCATACCATTACTAGATAGTCGTGCATTTGATACATGACGATCCATTTTGTTCATAATCAGTTTTGTGGCTTTTGTCCCCACAGAAGTATTCGACGTTAAAGTTTTTAGCATATTAAATTGTAGAGTTTAATACTTCTTGTTTACGGGACCAAAAAGCTGAGACTCTCTAATGACAGTTGAACCCGTCTTCGGGTTTTAGCCGTCTCTTTCATTCTTCATTTTTCAAATTTACACTCTTTTTCACCGATTAAGCTCTTTTCATTTTTACGTCATCTCTTCTATTTTCCAATTTTTTTTAATAAATACAAGATTTTGTTCTAAAAATTTTGAAAAAACATTCTTTTTAGGTGAGATCTTGTTGATACCTTATTATTAAGACTGTTAATTGGTTACTCATCTTTCTGGGTGTTAGTGTTTTATTTGAAATACTTGTGTGTTTTAGTGCTGGTTTCGTTGGAAATGATTTATATGGTTTTTTGGGAGAACTGGAATTCTTGCATCAAAGCTGTAACAGTGGTGGATATCGCAAGAGCTCACATTTCACAACAAAAGTTCGTTCATAGTTTGGGACATTTGTTTCCCCAATTTTAGATGTAACTATAAATTTTGAATATTGGACTACATGTGACATTTATATGAAGGTCAATTGTAATACTACTAACTTTAGGATTGATATAGGTTGAATTGCTCGGAAAGCTATTGTAATCCTTTTTAATTCAAAAAATTTTATTCTATATATTAAGCGATTTGAAAACAGAGCGGCTATTTAACTCGTTTATTTATTTTCCAATCAGGTTGTATTGTCAGTTCGGGGGTTATCCCGGCTGTATTAGAGTGTTTTAATGAAGGCATTAAATTTTATTTGTCAAAAAAATATTTCTTGTTTCAAGATCCGACAGATTAGGAAGCGTTTCTAAGTATGATATTATAAATAAATGTCATTGAAATGGGTGCAACCCTTCGGTTGTAAAATAATATATAAATTTTTAGGCGTAATTTTGAAGTTCTAATGTTATTCGGTATATTTGTGCTGATATGATACACTCAAAAATATTCTATATAATAGAAGTTTTATAAGGTAGATGCAACGAGTTAAATGGTAAAATCACGTTTCAATATCTTAATTTCTTTTTTTACTAGCATTGTCTTTAACTTTGAATAATGATGATATCGTTTTTGAAAATAAAAAACTTTGAACAAAGATGATGAAATTTTATTAAAGTAGTAGATGACAAAATTAGAGAATAGAATATTTTATTTTTTATTTTTGTTTTTTTTTACTTGATTATAAAGGAGAGTGCATTTAAACTTTGCTTGCGATGGATGGTTAAACAAGTGCTATAGAATATAAGAGAAATGGATTACTTCGAGATGGACAAACTCAGGAAGAAAATGGTTTACGTCTAACTAATTTAATAGTTTAATAATATTTGACGGAAATTTTATTTTATTTTTTATTTTTTATGTTTTTGAGAATACGGAAATTTTATTTTAATAATGTATCGAGTTTGAGTTTACAATTTTTGAAAAACAGTTCAACTTATTTACCTATGTATAAGTATAAAAAATATAATTATTTAAGAAAATATTCACGTTTGTCTTGTTGGAATTGATAAACTCCTTTCCATATTTTACCAAAATCGAGTCGGATGAAAAAATATGTTCAATAATTTTATAAAATATTTTTTAATTTACTAAAAAAAATTTAAAATTAATAATGAAATTTGAATAATTTAAATGATTATGTGATAATTATGGTGTACTTCGAATGATTTGAAAATTCCTTAGCTGGAGGTTTTTTTTTTTGTGTCAGGGTTCCTTAGCTGGAGTTGATTGCATCATTAATCATATATAAAATTTCTAATTTTATATTTACAATTACTTACAAATTTATAGCGTATACACATAGTTGTAATCATCCCGAAATCGGAAAGGTACCGATTTAGGATTTATTGATAATTAATTGGAAGGATTAATCAAATTTATTATATTATCATAATAAAATTTAATAAATTTATCTAATTTATTATAAAACATATTATTTAAAAATAATTAATAAAATTTAATCGAATTTTATATATCATATTAGTAAAATATTTTATAAAAATTAGTCAGAAATTTATTGAAAGTTTTTCAAAAATCATAAGATTTTTACAATACTCATATACAATGGATTGAATATGTTCAAAAAACTACTTACTGATTAATTTATGAATTCAACTAGACCTTTTTCGAATCAAATATCAAACTGATGCTCATTTACCATCCTAACGTTCTTCATAAAACCTTCTCTATATGCATGAGTTTAATTTGACCAAATCAAGAAATTAAACAAATTATGTTAATTATTGAAATATGTTATTGTGACCAAATTTAAATGAATTTTATATTTCAAAACAAATCATAAAATATTTGTATTCTATATTTCAACTTAAATTTCCACCCATTGCACATTTGCACTATTGTTTGGAATTCTAGGCTTTAAAAAAATTACTTAAGTAGGTCAGGGTCATGCCCCGTCTCTTGTATAATGAAAAGAAGGTTTTTATAAAATATGATAATTGATTATTTTAGTTAAATGATTATTTTAGTTAAATTTCATACAAGTACCTAAGTTATCATATTTATTGTTATATGTGATGGGTTTTTGTCCTTGTACGATATAGTGTCGTGATTTCGTTTTGATCATATATGGTATACGGAGTAGTTGTTATGTATAGTTAATAATGATTTTGTATCCGACTTTTATATATCATAATTTGTGAGTTATGTATGTGATGTTCTTTTAGAGATTAATGTTCTATTATTTAAATTTACGGGAATATTTCTGCATACCTTCACTTTAATTTTAAATTAGCCGGAATGAAATAATCCACTTACTTCAAATTATTTTGATATTATATTTCGATACAATATATTTACAAAAATGTTAAATGTATCTTCTAAAGCAAAAGAAAAAGAAGAAAAGAATGATCAACAAAGAAAAGATTAGGGGCCTATTGGGTTAGGAAGGTAAAAGCCACTCAATCTTCAAAGCTAAGCCATGGGCCCAAGGATTGCCAAACTGTCCAAAGGATTTTATATTTTAAGTAACATATATATCACTTATGAGCCGCAAGGGCCCAACCATACAGATAATGATGATAATTGGGAAATATATCAAAATTTCCATTTTTCAGATTAAAATGTATCAATATCATTATTAAAGAAAAACTCGACTCACTTTATTCACTAAATAATAAAAAAACGTACACTCCGTCAAGTCAAATTTCGGTCCAATCAAATATACTATAACGTTTTTTGATCACAAATTTCATTAATTGCTTATATGATACTTATGTGGCAGCGGACTAGAATCTATGGGCAAGCGGACCACTCGCCTGCTCGTACCGACCCGATTCGTAAAACTTGATTGTTTTCTTTATTATTTTTTTTCAAATTGCTTCTCTAGCTTTCTTCCATTCTGAAAAATCAATGGTGAGAGTCCCTAAAGGCACTCTGAAAGCACACAGACTAGGTAATAACAATAACAATACGGATTAAACTCAACCATGATGATAAACTCATCGTGCGACAAATTAATTATCGTCCGGAGACTTACCAAGGAATACAAATCACATGGTGTCGCTCAACATCGTATAACCGATCACTCTCACTTCGTCTAAGATATCGTTATTTTTTCCAACAGTCCATTCGCTCTCTCCCATTCCTGGGACGGTAAGCTCAACATATTATTATATACATATAATATATGTATATATATAAATCATGTAAGCAAATTAGTTGGTTTTGATCGTTAAATTCAATTTTTACTCAAACGGTCGGTACATTTTTATTTATTTAGTGAGTAAAGTGAGTTACGTTTTTCTTTAATGATGATATTGATACATTTTAACTTAGAAAATGAGAAATTTAATATTTATCCAAAAAAATAGATTGAAATTTTCCTGCTTAAGGTTGATTTTTTGTTATATAATTTTAGAAATATCATAATTACTTTAACTAATAAAAAGACTCTCAAACTACACAGGTGTAGATACTCTATGTTAATAATTCGTTCAGATAAAAATATGTGATGGGTTCGTCCAACTAATATTTCATTCCTTCAGAATTTTTTTTTTTAAAAGCAAACACTCTGAATTAGGGGTGTAATTCGAGTCGGGTTTTTTTGAGCTCGACTCGAGCTCGACTCGATTAACTCGGCTCGACTCGACTCGATTAACTCGGCTCGACTCGACTCGAACTCGTTATCGAGCTCGAGCTCGAACATGTTTCCGGGCTCGATTAAAAACTCGAGTCGAGTCGAGTATTTTTAGGCTCGACTCGGGCTCGACTCGATAAGGCTCGAACTCGAACTCGACTCGGCTCGAGCTCGAACTCGATTAATTTTTTTATAATATATAATTTAATTTATTTAAATATTTTAATTAGTTGATTTCTAAATATATAATATATTAAAATTTGTAGTGTTCTTGAATTTATAAGTTATTTATTTTTTAAAAATTTAATTTAGAAATTTGAGACCAAATCTTATTTTTGAAGTCATTTTTCATTTTGAGTTAAAAAAATGTCTTTTTGTTTAATAAATCATAAAATGACTTAAAATTAAAAAATATGTATTTTATACCTTTTTTAAAGATTAAAGTTTAATTTAGAAATTTTTTGAAATCTCCAAATCTCCAACTAAATATAATAGTGATCTACTAAAATCTCCAACTAAATTAATTTTTTATTTTTTGAAAAGTTGAGAATATCATTATATTAGATATATCTTGACATCCGTACGGTTGGATCGTCGAGAAATATTTTTTAAAAAATAGAAACAACAATTTGTGACAAAGCACTAGTTACGAGTACTAGTCAATAAAATAGTGATCTACTAAGATTTCCAATCAAATTAATTTTTTATTTTTTGAAAATTTGGGAATATCATTATATTATATATATCTTGACATCCGTACGGTTGGATCGTCGAGAAATAT